>CM059202.1:44731419-44991945 GCA_030323885.1 Branchipolynoe longqiensis
TGCTAAAACCCACATACTTAGAAAGTAGTACCAGTCTACAGGACTAATGATGCTAAAACTCCCATATGTAGAAAGTAGTACCAGTCTATAGGACTAATGATGCTAAAACTCGCAAACATAGAAAGTAGTACCAGTCAATAGGACTAATGATGCTAAAACCCACATACTTAGAAAGTAGTGCCAGTCTATAGGACAAATGATGCTAAAACCCCAATACGTAGAAAGTAGTACCAGTCTATAGGAGTATTAGGACTATTGATGCTAAAACTCGCAAACATAGAAAGTAGTACCAGTCAATAGGACTAATAATGCTAAAACCCACATACTTAGAAAGTAGTGCCAGTCAATAGGACTAATGATGCTAAAACCCACATGCATAGAAAGTAGTACCGGTCTATAGAACTAAAACCCACATACATAGAAAGTAGTACCGGTCTATAGAACTAAAACCCACATACATAGAAAGTAGTACCGGTCTATAGAACTAAAACCCACATACATAGAAAGTAGTACCGGTCTATAGAACTAAGACCCACATACATAGAAAGTAGTGCCAGTCTATAGGATGCTAAAACCCCAATACGTAGAAAGTAGTACCAGTCTATAGGACTAATGATGCTAAAACCCACATGCGTAGAAAGTAGTACCGGTCTATAGAACTAAAACCCACATACATAGAAAGTAGTACCGGTCTATAGAACTAAGACCCACATACATAGAAAGTAGTACCGGTCTATAGAACTAAGACCCACATACATAGAAAGTAGTGCCAGTCTATAGGATGCTAAAACCCCAATACGTAGAAAGTAGTACCAGTCTATAGGACTAATGATGCTAAAACCCACATGCGTAGAAAGTAGTACCGGTCTATAGAACTAAAACCCACATACATAGAAAGTAGTACCGGTCTATAGAACTAAGACCCACATACATAGAAAGTAGTACCGGTCTATAGAACTAAGACCCACATACATAGAAAGTAGTACCGGTCTATAGAACTAAAACCCACATACATAGAAAGTAGTACCGATCTATAGAACTAAAACCCACATACATAGAAAGTAGTACCGATCTATAGTACTAAGACCCACATACATAGAAAGTAGTACCGGTCTATAGAACTAAGACCCACATACATAGAAAGTAGTACCGGTCTATAGAACTAAGACCCACATACATAGAACGTAGTACCGGTCTATAGAACTAAAACCCACATACATAGAAAGTAGTACCGGTCTATAGAACTAAGACCCACATACATAGAAAGTAGTACCGGTCTATAGAACTAAAACCCACATACATAGAAAGTAGTACCGGTCTATAGAACTAAAACCCACATACATAGAAAGTAGTACCGGTCTATAGAACTAAAACCCACATACATAGAAAGTAGTGCCAGTCAGCAGGCGGAATATGTCACCAAAACCTGAAGGGTGGGCACAGGGGAGGGCCGTAAACACCAACACTGGACGCAGCACCACGTGACCTCCTGAAGTAGGTGACGTGCCCCAAATAAGGGTGAGAGGTGGGCAGGGGGGGGGGGGCGAGGGGGGGAGAGGGTGGGGGGGAGGGTCCTAATTGGCACGTGACAGGGTCATGGGACTGATAGGGCGACATTTAAGGGTTGGTTGTTGGAGCTTTACGTCCTCACAACATCTAAGGTCATATCAGGACAGGTACCGACTTGTGACAATGCGCACTCGTGGCGACTTTATAGTGCTGCCCCACTGGGAGACTCGTGTGCTGGCACCATGATCTGATATCCCACTTAGTCACATTATCCTGACACTGAGCCAACCAGTCCTTGCCCTATCCTATTAATGCTGAGCGCTACGCTAGGAAGCGACAAGTATCAATTTTAAAGTCATTGGTTCTGACTCGACCAGGAATCAAATTCCCGACATTCTGCACATAAGGCCTGCGCTCTACCGATTCGACCACCGCATCTCTCACCTGAGTTGGATGTGTTTTGTCTGATGTCACGTGACCTGAGTTTACCTGACCAGACGCAGTGGGTGCAGAAGGTCTGGAGTTCGATTCCTGAGTCGAGTCAAACCAATGACTTAGAAAAGTGATACTTGTCACTTCCTAGCCTGGCACTCAGCATTAATAGGAGAGAGGAAGGGTTGTTTAGCTCGGTGTCAGGATTATGTGACTGAGTGGGATATCGGGTCATGTTGCCAGTGGCCTGGTCTCCCAATGGACCATCACCATAAAGTCGCCGTGAGTGTGCACTGTCACAAGTCGGTACCCGTCCTAATATGATCTTAGATGTTACAAGGACGTAAAACTCCAATAACCAACTAACCTGAGTCTACCAACTACCACGCCTGTCCTGATATGACCTTAGATGTTGCCAGGACGTGAAACTGGACTAACCAACCATCTACTGTGCACTCGCGTCCCTGCGTGGTGCGGTCACTGACCCGTGGACAGGGGGGTGGGTGGGGGGTGGGGTGGGGGTGGGGGTGGGGGTGGGGGTGGGGGGCCGTGTATCCGTGCCCAGTGCGATCACCTCACCACGCATGCGCACCCCTCCTGTGGGGGAGTCACGTGTCACCTGCTGTCAGTCAGCTGTCAGTCACTCAGTGTCAACTGTCGGCACGAAACGAGGGCGTTGGGACGCCGGGACGCCGGGCTGGGAGGATTGGGGTCTGGTAGGATGGGGGGGGGTGGTGGGGGGGGGGGGTTAGGATGGGGGGGGGCTGGTAGGAGGGGGGGGTAGGATGGGGGGCTGGTAGGATGGGGGGGCTGGTAGGATGGGGGGGGCTGGTAGGATGGGGGGCTGGTAGGATGGGGGGCTGGTAGGATGGGGGGGAGGGGGGTAGGATGGGGGGGGGGGGGGGTAGATTGGGGCTGGTAGGATGGGGGGCTGGGAGGATGGGAGGCACTCGGCATTTTTAGAATAGTGCAAGGACAGGATAATGTGCCTGAGTGGGATATCAGGTCATGGTGCTGGTGTCCCAGTGGAGTAGCACTATAAAGTCACCATGAGTCACAAGTCGGTAGCCGTCCTGATATGACCTTAAATGTTGCCAGGACGCATAACTCCAGCAACCAACCAACTTAACCGGTATGAGCAGACCAACAAACGACCATTAAAAGGAAACCGTACAAAGGTACGTTTCATTCACCGCCGACCTGCACCGTGCTGCAGGGGCCGTATGCAGGAGTCGGTGATAGCGAGGAAAAACGGTGTTTGGCCGGAATTCCCGTTTAGCGGGGAAAAATGGTATGCACGAGTCAGTGATAGGCCTAACCCCAGCAGCTTAAACTAGGTTAAGGGAAACCAGAAGTTTAGCTAGTTTACAGCGCTGTAAGGTATCAAATCTAGTCAATGGTGTCATATTTAACAAAGTTACATAGTCAAATAGTGAAATTTTATTAAATTAACCCTAAAATCGAAGCGAGATTAATGCTGCCGCCGCAAAGGCGGCGATATTAATATTGTTGAACCGACAAATGCAAGCAACTGCTGCCGCCACCGCCAGTATGGAAAGCGACGTCGATGCGGCGGCGGCGGCGGCGATTTGTTTACTTTACATTCGTCAATTCGAACATATTAATATCGCCGCCGTTGCGGCAGCAGCATTAATATTGCTTTGAATTTAGGGTTAATTTCATGAAATTTCACTTATTGCATATGTAATTCTGTTAAATATGATAGCATTTAATAGATTTGAGCCTAATATATGGCTACAGACACAGAGGGATTTCCCAAATCTATAAATAAATTCATGTTTAGCTATAATGTAAGTGCTACGCGCTCCTGTATACCACTTGACACAGTTCCCGACGTCGGTGATAGCTAAACGGTAACAGGCTGTAACACCAAACCCCGCTAACACTGACTCCTGCATACGGGCCCTGGTGTCACGTGGTACAGGGGTCATTGCCAGGAAAAGGCACTCCAGTGCCCAAGGTCACAGTGCGCACTCATGGTCACTTTATAGCGCTTCCCCCTGGTAGACCAGGCCGCCGGCACCATGACCTCGACTATCCCATTAGCCAGTACTCTTACTGAGTCGACTATCCCATTAGCCAGTGTTCTTACTGAGTTGATTATCCCATTAGCCAGTGCTCTTACTGAGTCGACTATCTCATTAGCCAGTGTTCTTACTGAGTCGACTATCTCATTAGCCAGTGTTCTTACTGAGTCGACTATCTCATTAGCCAGTGTTCTTACTGAGTCGACTATCTCATTAGCCAGTGTTCTTACTGAGTCGACTATCCCATTAGCCAGTGTTCTTACTGAGTCAACTATCCCATTAGCCAGTGCTCTCACTGAGTCGACTATCCCATCAGCCAGTGTTCTTACTGAGTCGACTATCTCATTAGCCAGTGTTCTTACTGAGTCGACTATCCCATTAGCCAGTGTTCTTACTGAGTCAACTACTCCATTAGCCAGTGTTCTTACTGGGTCGACTATCCCATCAGCCAGTGTTCTTACTGAGTCGACTATCCCATTAGCCAGTGTTCTTACTGAGTCGACTATCCCATTAGCCAGTGTTCTTACTGAGTCGACTATCCCATTAGCCAGTGTTCTTACTGAGTCGACTATCCCATTAGCCAGTGTTCTTACTGAGTCGACTATCCCATTAGCCAGTGTTCTTACTGAGTCGACTATCCCATTAGCCAGTGTTCTTACTGAGTCGACTATCCCATTAGCCAGTGTTCTTACTGAGTCAACTATCCCATTAGCCAGTACTCTTACTGAGGTGACTATCTCATTAGCCAGTGTTCTTACTGAGTCGACTATCCCATTAGCCAGTGTTCTTACTGAGTCGACTATCCCATTAGCCAGTGTTCTTACTGAGTCGACTATCCCATTAGCCAGTGTTCTTACTGAACATTCATTATACTGAGTCGACTATCCCATTAGCCAGTGTTCTTACTGAGTCGACTATCCCATTAGCCAGTGCTCTTACTGAGTCGACTATCCCATTAGCCAGTGTTCTTACTGAGTCGACTATCCCATTAGCCAGTGTTCTTACTGAGTCGACTATTCCATTAGCCAGTGTTCTTACTGAGTCGACTATCCCATTAGCCAGTGTTCTTACTGAGTCGACTATCCCATTAGCCAGTGTTCTTACTGAGTCGACTATCCCATTAGCCAGTGTTCTTACTGAGTCGACTATCCCATTAGCCAGTGTTCTTACTGAGTCGACTATCCCATTAGCCAGTGTTCTTACTGAGTCGACTATCCCATTACCCAGTGTTCTTACTGAGTCGACTATCCCATTAGCCAGTTTCTTACTGAGTCGACTATCCCATTAGCCAGTGTTCTTACTGAGTCGACTATCCCATTAGCCAGTGTTCTTACTGAGTCGACTATCCCATTAGCAGTGTACTTACTGAGTTGACTATCCCATTAGCAGTGTACTTACTGAGGCGACTATCCCATTAGCCAGTGTACTTACTGAATCGACTATCCCATTAGCAGTGTACTTACTGAGGTGACTATCCCATTAGCCTGTGTTCTTACTTAGACGACCACCCCATCTGATCTGATATCAAAGAAACGATAGTGCAGATATTATTCTAAATACAATTGTTAATATCCTCACGGGCTTTGTGATATATATCCATTGAAGTGGAGTACTTGGTTTCAATTCACTGTTATAGTTACCGCCCCATAAAAGTAAAGCTTTTCTTATTTAATGACGCCTCTAGATCACATTGATTTTCATATCATCGGCTATTGGAGGTCAAACATATGGTCATTCTGACATATTTCTTTTGAAGGAAACCAGCTGCCGCCACATAGGCTACTCTTTCCAATAAGCAGCAACAAGTTTTTTATATGCACTTTCCCACAGACAGGACAGCACATACCCATTACCGCCCTGAGACTATAATAGTGCTCTAGCATCATTTCCCGCAGGATTGTTATGGTCTAGCGGCGAAAACAAGTCATTAGACTTAGCCGTTATGGGCAGCATAAATACACCCATCACACACACACAAAAAAAGAAGAAAAAGAGCCTTTATGAGTGTTCCCCCACCTTCGTCACTCTACTACGTCATTTCACTGAGGAGGGTCGTTAGCACTGACTGACCCCGATAGTCACAGTTCCACACACCACGGGCAGTTGCTCACCTAGATTAGGCCCTACACGAGTCATGCACCAAGACATGTGCAAACATGTGCAAACTTACCCAGAAAAAAATTACTAGCTTCAAAATTCACAAATGGAATACATTAGATAAAAGATTTACCCCGTCCTTGCAGTAGGGGGTGAATGACAATGTAGTCTAAATACGCGCGAAAATAGCTTTAGTATGGAACAGCAAGTGGAATCCCTGGTTCCAGTATCAAATGGCTACTTATATCGGCACAGAGTTGGTGAAATGTGAGAGAATGCAAAGAGACAAGGCAACAATAGAATGCCGTCGATTTCACTTTTAAAGTCTATTATTAGTATTAAACTACATAAGTTTTATAATATTTTCAAATCAAACGTAACTTGTAAATATGGGGGTATGGGGGGGTTGTGTGGTTGTGGTTGTGGTTGTGGGTGGGGCGAAGGTGTGTGTATGGGGGGGGGGGGAAGTTGATGGGGGTGGATGTGTGTGGGTTTAGGTGTGTGGGTGTGGTGTGGGTGTTGGGGGGGGGGGTGGATGTTGGGGTGGGTGGGTGAATATATATATATATATATATATATATATATATATATATATTGTGCTGCCTAGTATATGTGATACATGTTGGCTAGCAATAGCATACGATGTGTGAAATACACGGTATAGAATAGCGGGTATGACATCTATTTTAGTTTTCCATATGTTCCATATGTTATTATTACATGGACGAGACGTGTTGGTAGATCGTGGCATTCAAAGGGTTCGAACCCTGGTCCAGTCAAACAAATCACTTAACAATTGATACTTGTCATTTTCTAGCCAGGCGAGCGGCATTATTAGGATAGGACAGGGACTGATTAGCTCAGTGTCAGGATAATGTGACTCTGTGGGGCAGCACTATAATGTCAACATGAGTACACACTGTCGCAAGTTGGTACCCCTGCTGATATGACCTTAGATGTTGCCAGGAGGTAAAGGTCCAACAACCAACCAACCAACTGTGTGAGTGTGTGAGAAGTGAGTGTGTGAGTGTGTGAGTGTGTGAGCATGTGAGCATGGGAGTGTGTGAGCGTGTGAGTGTGTGTGTGTGTGTGAGTGTGTGAGCATGTGAGTGTGTGAGTGTGTGAGCGTGGGAGTGTGTGAGTGTGTGAGTGTGTGAGCATGTGAGCGTGTGAGTGTGTGAGCGTGTGAGTGTGTGTGTGTGTGAGTGTGTGAGCATGTGAGTGTGTGAGTGTGTGAGCGTGGGAGTGTGTGAGTGTGTGAGTGTGTGAGCATGTGAGCGTGTGAGTGTGTGAGTGTATGAGTGTGTGAGTGTGTGAGTGTGTGAGTGTGCGAGCGTGTGAGTGTGCGAGTGTGCGAGTGTGAGACTGTGTGAGTGTGTGCGTGGTGTGCGAGTGTGTGGTGTGTGAGGGTGTGTGAGTGTGTTGAGTGTTGAGGTGTGAGTGTGTGAGTGTGTGAGTGTGAGTGTGTGAGTGTGTGAGCGTGTGAGCATGTGAGTGTGTGACTGTGTGAGTGTGTGAGTGTGTGAGTGTGCGAGTGTGTGAGTGTGCGAGTGTGCGAGTGTGTGACTGTGTGAGTGTGCGAGTGTGTGAGTGTGTGAGTGTGTGAGTGTGTGAGTGTGTGAGTGTGTGAGCATGTGAGTGTGAGTGTGTGAGTGTGTGAGTGTGTGAGTGTGAGTGTGTGAGTGTGTGAGCGTGTGAGCATGTGAGTGTGTGACTGTGTGAGTGTGTGAGTGTGTGAGCATGTGAGTGTGCAAGTGTCGCGGTGTGTGGTGGTAGTGTGTGAGCGTGTGAGTGTGAGCGTGTGAGTGTGTGAGTGTGTGAGCATGTGAGTGTGTGAGCGTGTGAGTGTGTGAGTGTGTGAGTGCGTGAGTGCATGAGCGTGTGAGTGTGTGAGTGTGTGAGTGTGTGAGCGTGTGAGTGTGTGAGTGTGTGAGTGTGTGAGCGTGTGAGCATGTGAGTGTGTGAGTGTGTGAGTCTGTCAGTGTGTCAGTGTGTGAGCGTGTGAGCGTGTTAGTGTGTGAGTGTGTGAGTGTGCGAGTGTGCGAGTGTGTGAGTGGGTGAGTGTGCGAGTGTGTGTGTGTGTGTGAGTGTGCGAGCATGTGACTGAGTGAATGGGTGAGTGTGTGAGTGAGTGTCTGAGTGTGTGTGAGTGTTTTGAGTGGGTGTGAGTCGTGTGTGTGAGTCGTGTGTGTGAGAGTGTGTGAGTGACTGAGTGTGTGTGTGAGTGTGTGTGAGTGTGTGTGAGTGTGTGTGTGAGTGTCTGTGAGAGTCTGTGAGTATGTGAGTGTGTGAGTGAGTGTGTGGGTGTGTGTGAGTGTGTGTGTGTGAGAGTGTGTGAGTGTGTGAGTGTGTGAGTGAGTGTGTGAGTGTGTGTAGGTGTTGTGAGCGTGTGAGTGCATGTGTGAGTGTGTGTGAGAGTGTGTGAGTGTGTGAGTGTGTGGGGGAGGGGGGTTCACATGGGACTGTGGGAGACTGCCGATTCCCAGTGAAGCTGTGGACTCGGTAACCTTGGTAACCCCGTCACCATACATACTGACCCCCACCCATACCCCCTCCCCCACCCCCACCACAAACCCCCACCCCACACACCCATACACACCTCCACACATCCCCACACACCAGTACACACACCCCCACACACCCCCGCACACCCCCCACACCGCCACACACCGCCACACACCCACACCCACACACACCCACACACACCCACACACCCTTGACGCGGTTACGCGGCGCGGTTCAACGTACTGGTTGCCATAGTGACCCCGAGCACTCAAGTGTTGTATGCTCAGGTTAATTAAGCGACGTCTGAAATTGGGTGTTATTTTCAAGGAAAGCTGGTTACACATAGCTAACTTAGATACTGATGCACTTATTAAGCATTTGTTTCTGCGTAGAAGGCACTACTGAGTCAATTTAACAGAACCTGTTACTGCAGAAGTCTATGGTGTCAGAGTTTTGGCAAGCTTGCCAACACTAATTTTCCATGTTTGCACTCAAAATATCTCAAAAGTTCACCATTTAAAATATAAATAACTTTGAAATAACGTAAAGTAGATACTAGTGATCGATCTAATATATTTATCTCAGAAAATATACAGAAATTCAAAACCATCGGGCTATGCAACTTTAAACACGCCTCTAGATCACATTGATTTTCATATCATCGGTTATTGGACGTCAAACATAAGGTCATTCTGACATATTTCTTTGGAGGAAACCTGCTGCCACCACATAGGCTACTCTTTCCGATAAGCAACAAGGGGTCTTTTATATGAACTTTCCCACAGACAGCACATACCATACCACAGCCTTTGATGAACCAGTTGTGGACCACTGGTTTTATTGGAAAATAGCTAAAAATGGAAACGCGTCCACGAAGCAGGATCGATTAGATGACACTCTACCGTCTGAGCTGCGTCCCGCTCATTCTTCACGGAAAGTCGTCTGCTTCCCGCCACCAGAGCACGGAGCAGACGACATTTAGCAACTGTCAGACATCGAGCAAAACACAGACAGGTAGATTGGTTGTTGGAGTTTTACGTCCTGGCAACATTTAAGGTCATATCAGAAAGAAGTATCTCCAGACAGGATTTGTTTATTGTTGGAGCTTTACATCCTGGCAACATCTAAGGTCATGTCAGGATGGATACCTACTGACTTGTGACAGTGCGCACTCATGGCAACTTCATAGTGCTGCCCTGCTGTGAGACCAGGCTGCCAGCACCATGACCTGATATCCCACTCAGTCACATTATCCTGACAATGAGTCAACCAGTCCTTGTCCTGTCCTAATAATGCTGAGGGATTGGCTAGGAAGCGACAAATATCAATTTTTAAGTCATTCGTTTGACTTTCGAATGCCACAATCTTAAAAAAAGGGAGACGGACGCTAAACTCATCGGGCCATCCCATCTGACTGGGCGAGAGTCCCCAGCAATGCGTTGTGGGAATCAGCGGTTGATGATGTTTACGCAAGAGAACAGTGTGAGACGCAGGCATCGGTAAAGATGAATGTACAAAACATTCACAGTGGGATGTGAGGGAGAAGCGTCAAATATCCAGATCTGGTTCTCTATGTCTGAATACAAAGTGGTGGTGGGAGAGGCGGGGGGGGGGGGGGGGGGGGGTACGTGGGTAGGAGGAGGGGGAGGGGGAGGGGGGAATGGGCGAGGGGGGTGTTACCGTAGTGAGGATGGGAAAGAGCTTTGATTTGGGGCACTATAAAGGGACCAGACTGAATGTGCTAATTATCGACTGGTAGTGCTGGATTTAGGTTCTTGCTCCATGAGGGACCAGACTGAATGTGCTAATTAGTGACTGGTAGTGCTGGATTTAGGTTCTTGCTCCATGAGGGACCAGACGGAATGTGCTAATTAGCGACTGGTAGTGCTGGATTTAGGTTCTTGCTCCATGAGGGACCAGACTGAATGTGCTAATTAGCGACTGGTAGTGCTGGATTTAGGTTCAGGAGCACTCTATAAGGGACCAGACTGAATGTGCTAATTGCAGGATGGTAGTGCTGGATTTAGGTTCTTGCTCCATGAGAGACCGGACTCAATGTGCTAATTACATGGTTGTAATGCCAGATTTAGGTTCTTGCTCCATGAGGGACCAGACTGAATGTACTAATTATCGACTGGTAGTGCCGGATTTAGGTTCTTGCTCCATGAGGGACCAGACTGAATGTACTAATTATCGACTGGTAGTGCCGGATTTAGGGTCTTGCTCCATGAGGGACCAGACGGAATGTACTAATTATCGACTGGTAGTGCCGGATTTAGGTTCTTGCTCCATGAGGGACCAGACTGAATGTGCTAATTAGCGACTGGTAGTGCCGGATTAAGTTCTTGCTCCATGAGGGACCAGACTGAATGTACTAATTATCAACTGGTAGTGCCGGATTTAGGTTCTTGCTCCATGAGGGACCAGACTGAATGTACTAATTATCGACTGGTAGTGCTGGATTTAGGTTCTTGCTCCATGAGGGACCAGACTGAATGTGCTAATTAGCGACTGGTAGTGCTGGATTTAGGTTCAGGAGCACTCCATAAGGGACCAGACTGAATGTCCTAATTGCAGGGTGGTAGTGCTGGATTTAGTTTCTTGCTCCATGAGAGACCGGACTCAATGTGCTAATTACATGGTTGTAATGCCGGATTTAGGTTCTTGCTCCATGAGGGACCAGACTGAATGTACTAATTATCGACTGGTAGTGCCGGATTTAGGTTCTTGCTCCATGAGGGACCAGACTGAATGTGCTAATTAGCGACTGGTAGTGCCGGATTTAGGTTCTTGCTCCATGAGGGACCAGACTGAATGTGCTAATTAGCGACTGGTAGTGCCGGATTTAGGTTCTTGCTCCATGAGGGACCAGACTGAGTGTGCTAATTAGGGACTGGTAGTGCTGGATTTAGGTTCAGGAGCATTCTATAAGGGACCAGACTGAATGTGCTAATTGCAGGGTGGTAGTGCCGGATTTAGGTTCTTGCTCCATGAGGGACCAGACTGAATGTACTAATTATCGACTGGTAGTGCCGGATTTAGGTTCTTGCTCCATGAGTGACCAGACTGAATGTACTAATTATCGACTGGTAGTGCCGGATTTAGGTTCTTGCTCCATGAGGGCCCAGCCTGAATGTGCTAATTATCGACTGGTAGTGCGGATTTAGGTTCAGGCTCTCGCGCAAAGTAAGAATCTTAGAACTAGCCCCTGACCTGCAAACCCATTCGAAGAAAATCACCTTTTTCAAATAAAAGGTGTGTGAGGTTGGGGAGTAGAGAAAAGAGCGGTGAATTTGGAGCACAAAGCCACCTGGTGACAGGTTAGAACCTACTGCGTTAGTTGTGGTCAGCGAGTAGACAAGTGCTACAGCCGAACAGCTAACATTTGTTCGATCTCTGCTGCTTTGTTTGATCTCTACAGGGGGCGGGATTCGTTTCGTCTCATCCCGTCCCACACATGACTCCCTTCTATGTGTGTCCCATTAAAGGTTGGTACCGGCCAATGCCGTACTGTTACCTACAGGTAACCTGGGGTCCTCACCGCTAACACCTAACATGGGCAGTAATATGGAACACAACTTTACTTATTCACACTTATTATGATATAAGAAGGCTATTCATGGTTTGTATATATATATATATCTTAAAGTTGCATAGTCCGATGATTTTGAGTTTCAGTTATTTTCTGAAATAAATATATTAGGTTGATTGTTATAATCTACCTTACTTTGGTTTGAAGTAACTTTGATTTTAAATAGCTAACTTTTGAGATATTTGAAGTGCAAACAGGCAAAATTAATTTTGGCAAGCATGCCAAAACTATGACACCATAAGCTTCTGCAGTAACAGGTTCTATTAAATTGCCTCAGTATTCCCTTCTATGCGGCGACACATGCTTAATAAGTGCACTAGTATCTAAGTTAGATATGGAGAATAAAATTTTGGTAATTGTTTTTGTTTTGAAAATTTGATGTTTTCATCGGACTATGCAGCTTTAACATAATCTATTCTCTGGAAGTTGTGTAGGGTTCACTGAAGGTAATTGTGTTAGACTTAGAGTTAGAGGGCTACAACTTAGCTGTTGTGGGGAAGTTGAGTGGTTTCCATCTTTAGATGTGTGTCGGCTGGTTGAAGGTAGTTGTGTAAAGACTTAGAGTGAGGAGGGTTAAATCTTAGCTGCTGTGGGGAAGTTGAGTGGTTTCCATCTTAGATGTGCGTAGGCTGGTTGAAGGTAGTTGTGTTAGACTTAGAGTGAGAGGGTTACAACTTAGGTGCTGTGGGGAAGTTGAGTGGTTTCGACCTTTAGATGTGCGTAGGCTGGTTGAAGGTAGTTGTGTTAGACTTAGAGTGAGAGGGTTACAACTTAGCTGCTGTGGGAAAGTTGACTGGTTTCCTTCTTTAGATGTGCGTAGGCTGGTTGAAGGTAGTTGTGTTAGACATAGAGTGAGAGGGTTACAACTTAGCTGCTGTGGGGAAGTTGACTGGTTTCCTTCTTTAGATGTGCGTAGGCTGGTTGAAGGTAGTTGTGTTAGACATAGAGTGAGAGGGTTACAACTTAGCTGCTGTGGGAAAGTTGACTGGTTTCCTTCTTTAGATGTGCGTAGGCTGGTTGAAGGTAGTTGTGTTAGACATAGTGAGAGGGTTACAACTTAGCTGCTGTGGGAAAGTTGACTGGTTTCCTTCTTTAGATGTGCGTAGGCTGGTTGAAGGTAGTTGTGTTAGACATAGAGTGAGAGGGTTACAACTTAGCTGCTGTGGGGAAGTTGACTGGTTTCCTTCTTTAGATGTGCATAGGCTGGTTGAAGGTAGTTACGTTAGACTTAGAGTGAGAGGGTTACAACTTAGCTGCTGTGGGGAAGTTGACTGGTTTCCTTCTTTAGATGTTTGTAGGCTGGTTGAAGGTAGTTGTGTTAGACTTAGAGTGAGAAGGTTACAACTTAGCTGCTGTGGGAAAGTTGACTAGTTTCCTTCTTTAGATGTGCGTAGGCTGGTTGAAGGTAGTTGTGTTAGACATAGAGTGAGAGGGTTACAACTTAGCTGCTGTGGGGAAGTTGACTGGTTTCCTTCTTTAGATGTGCGTAGGCTGGTTGAAGGTAGTTGTGTTAGACTTAGAGTGAGAGGGTTACATCTTAGCTGCTGTGGGGAAGTTGAGTGGTTTCCGTCTTTAGATGTGCGTAGGCTGGTTGAAGGTAGTTGTGTTAGACTTAGAGTGAGAAGGTTACAACTTAGCTGGTGTGTGGAAGTTGAGTGGTTTCGACCTTTAGATGTGCGTAGGCTGGTTGCTGGTTTGCTCTTGTTTATATGTAGACACTTCGTGTTGAATGAACTGCTATCAGTGAACTCAAGTGTCACCTGGACTTGTTGTCCCTTCTTTTATTTGGTAGTTTTTTTAGGTTTTTTTTTTTTATATTTGAAGTGGTGGCTCTTGTTGTGTTCTTAACAATTATTTACATCACAGTACAGCACACGGAATTCATTTATATCGATTTAACTTTAAGTCGGCCATAAACCGGGATGGGGCACACCTTGTGGCAAATGGTTATATACATCTGAATAATAATATGGAATATACCCCATTTAGCGATACCCCATTTAGCACTGATTCACTATCGCGTTCTTTCATCATGGCAACCACCTCGCTCGACCCTCCATATGTGGGAATCAAACCTGGATTCTTTCCACTGCTCTCACCCATGCACAGCACATGCCGGGTCATCTAACTATAACACGATCGGACATTGAGGCTGTCACAAGTCGGTCCCCATCCCGATATGACCTTAGAAGGTAAAGCCCCAACAAACAAACTCTATTTACCCGATGCTGTAATGACCTTGAATAACGCTATTTAATTTAGCGCTAAGCGGGGTATGCCTGTATATTGGAATAATGAATAACACTTTGTCATTCCCATCTTCGATTCATTAAAAGCGTGCCGCTTGAGCATCTTGAATGGAAAAAGTCTGCACGTATCCATGACGTGCCTCTGCATGATCGAATGTTCCAACTTCATGCCCTGAATTCAGGGAAAGGCAAGGCAAACATGATTCTGTTGCTGACTAATTTCTATATTTTCATATTTATTTCCTTCTTCTAATTGTGTAATAAAATGAAAAAGGAAAGCCTATTAGGATTCAGCCTATATAATAAGGTAATGCTTTGAATATCGAATGTCTGTGTCACTTCTTATCAAGAATAAAAACAATAGCAATATCTAGGTTAAAAGATAGAAGTTAATGCTATAACTATAGTGTAAGTAGAATTATACTGCTGTTTAATAGTGAGTGTCAATTCTTATCAAGAATAATAACAATAGCAACATATGTTATAAGATAGTTATACTTATAGTTATACTTATAGTTATACTTATAAGATAGTTATGCTATAATTATACTGCTGCTTAATAGTGAGTGTCTGTGTCAATTCTTATCAAGAATAATAACAATAGCAACATAGGCTAAAAGATAGTTAAACTTATAGTTATACTTATAGGATAGTTGTGCTATAAGTATACTGCTGTTTAGTGTGTTTTTTATTCCATACATGTTGATTGATACTGCTAGTGATTTATTTTCTGTCGAATGTCACTAGTCTCATATATCAAGAAGTGCAAATATGTCGAGTTAGTTTTGGCAAGTGTGCCAAAACCCTGACACCATATAGGTTTCTGCAGTAGTAGGTTCTATTAAATTGCCTCCGTGTTCCCTTCTATGTGGCGACAAATGTTTAATAAGTGCATCAGTATCTAAGTTGGATATGTAGAATCAAATGTATCTATTTTGGTTTTGAAAATTTGATGTTTCATCATACTGTGCAGCTTTAAGTAAAGTAATTTAATCAATACAAATTATATAAAAAGAATCAGACAGACACTTGAAGCTATCGGATTAGGAAACTTTAATTATGTCAGTATAAAGCAGGAAAGTTTCTAATTCATCACGTTTCACAGTTTGGAAATGTATATTTATCTAGATTCAATGCAACAATGAAATTTACCAACAATGTAATTTACCAACAATGTAATTTACCAACAATGTAATTTACCAACAATGTAATTTACCAACAATGTAATTTACCAAACATGTAATTTACCAAACATGTAATTTGCCAAAAATGTTAGTTACCAACAATGCAATTTACCAACAATGTAATTTACCAACAATGTAATTTACCAACAATGTAATTTACCAACAATGTAATTTACCAACAATGTAATTTACCAACAATGTAATTTACCAAACATGTAATTTACCAAACATGTCATTTGCCAAAAATGTTAGTTACCAACAATGTAATTTACCAACAATGTAATTTACCAACAATGTAATTTGCCAACAATGAAATTTACCAACAATGAAATTTACCAACAATGTAATTTACCAACAATGTAATTTACCAAAAAGGGAATTTCGCCCCCAAGTTGGACTCGCTTTTTAGGCAGAGAAATAGATACCACCTCTCTACAGCTACGTCTACGAGAAGACAAAATCATCACATTTAAAAAAAAACATGTGTCAGAAACCACCAGGCTGTTTTTCTCTTTATTTCATCTGCGGTTTTGCAAATTATTCTCTGCAATTGAGCACTTAACTTGGCCATCCAGCTATCTATGTACCACTTGTACTTGTAGCATCACTGATCTACTTACTGCATGTATTGTGATAACTGATTGATATCGCTATTCACATTTAATATATATATACAGTAGAACCTCTTTAAATCGACCATGGGATCGACTTTAAATGGTCCATTTAGGGAGGTGGTCGTTTTAGGAAGGTTTTTTAAAAACGTTATAATGGTATTGTATGGACAATCGTTTGGGACCCAAATGAAGCGATCGACATAGGGGAGTGGGTGATCTGTGGAGGTGGTCTTTTGTTTGTTTGTTGTTTTACATCCTAGCAACATCTAAGGTCATATCAGGACGGGTACCGACTTGTGACAGTGCGCACTCATGGTGACTGTATAGTGCTGCCCCACTGGGAAACCAGGCCACCAGCACCATGACCTGACATCCCACTCAGACACATTATCCTGACACTGAGCCAACCAGTCTTTGTCCTATCCTAATAATGCTGAGCGCCAGGCTATGAAGCGACAAGTATGAACTTCTCTGGACACGAACCCTCACCCTGCCCGCAAAATGTTTAGTAACTCCTCTTCCTCTTCCTCCTCTTCCTCCTCCTCCTCCTCCTCCCCCTCCTGAATTGCTTCCCTCCCACCCCCTGCCCACCATCTTTACTATATTATAATATAGCCTATATTCCTCCAGTGTGTGTGTCTCTATTCTCAACTGTCTTCTGGCTACAGAAAGAGAGGGCGCCCCTGTCTCCGGTTCAGGGATACCATCAAGAGAAACCTGAAGCTGAGAGACATTAAGACCGACTCATGGACGCAACTCTCACAGCACAGAGCTAAATGGAGAGCGGCAGTCAAGTAATGAAAGCAGTCTTTGTCGCATCGTGACCGACAGCATGATGATGATGATGATGATGATGATGTGTGTGGCGAGAGAGGGGGGTGGACACCCGCATACATTACCCCGACAGCTGATGGGGGGATATATATAGTGAGAAGTATGTTCCCTCCAGCATGTATACTTGTATAATGCGGTATACATCATATATATATATATACAGTATAACCCCGTTAAACCAAACTTGAAGGAACCCTAGAAATTTGTTTCGATTAACTGATCATTGGTTTAACCGAGCTTTGGCTTTGACTTTGACTTGGCTTTGCCAAAAACGTGGGCGCATTATGAATGTAATATACAATGTTCGTGGACACTTTGATTATTGTTTTTTTATGTATATATACAGTTGCCACCCCATTAAAGCAAGCTCGGTTAAACCAACCTCGGTTAAACCAAACGATCGGTTAATTCAAACTTTTTTCGGCGGCCCGGCAAAATACTACCATTTATCATATAAAAAAGTCTTAGCTGACCTTAAAAGCACATGAAATTTTGGTTTAACCACACCGGAAGTGGCCTGGGGCCCAACACTTTTGTTTGGATTAACCGATAACTTTTTTATATGAAAAATGGTAGTATTTTGCCGGGCCACCGAAAAAAGTTTGGATTAAGCGATCGTTTGGTTTAACCGAGCTTGGTTTAACGGGGTTGTACTGTATATATATGTATACATATATAAATTCCTCCTAGCTGAATGGCACAGGAGGGGGGGCACCCAGTTACAAACAACACCCCAGAAAGGGGGGTACTCCACCAATGCAGCAGCACAGGAGAAAGGGAAAAGATTTATTTCCCCTCAAGCATTTATACTCATACAATATGTTATACATCATATATATTTATGAATATATATATATTTATGAATATATATATATATATATATCCGTATATAAACCACCTTAGTTGTTAAAGCTGCATAGTCCGATGAAAACATCAAATTTTCAAAACTATAAAAATTACCAAGGTTTGATTCTACATATCTAACTTAGATATCGGTACACTTATTAAACATCTGTCGTCACATAAAAGGGAATACTGAGGCAATTTAATAGAATATGTTACTGCAGAAGCCTATGATGTCCGAGTTTTGGCATGTTTGCCTAAATTAATTTTGGATGTTTGCACTTCAAATATCTCAAAAGTTAGCCATTTAAAATAAAAAAGTTACTTCAAACTAAAGTAAGGTCGATGATTGACTCCCGACCTAATACATTTATTTATCTCAGAAAATGTCAGAAACTCAAAACCATCGGACCATGCAACTTTATTACCACCCATTTCGGTCTACTTACTCAGAATATGTCTCACAGGAAATGAAGTCATGCGTGTGTTTTCAACCGTTGCTTTTTCTTTGATAAGAATATTTAGGCGACAAACTCAAATCCGCATGAAGACTGAAGTCTCCCACAAAGCCAACGTGTGTCCCAATTCCTTCCACTTCAGCGCAGTTAGATGAATATCATACAGTCATTATACAGCCATTATACAGCCATTATAAGGCATTATACAGTCAGTATACGTCAGTATAAGTCAGTATAAATCAGTATAAGTCAGATTAAGTCATTATACATGAGTTATAATGCATTATAACTCATTATACCGCCATTATACAGCCATTATAAGCCATTATTCAGTCATTATACAGTCGTTATAATAAGGCGTTATACATCATTGTGCAGTATTATAAGGCACTATAAGGCACTATAAGGCACTATACAGTCATTATACAGCCATTATACAATCCGCGCCATACAGACGCGTGCCACAGTGTCACCCTGGCATGTGTTTTTGTTGTTGTTTGGTGGAAATTCTTACAGATGAAATCTGCTCCAAATCCAATGTATTCATTCCACTGACAGAAAACTCCCCAAAACCGTTGTCATGAATGAACTTTGTTGGTAATGATGGTAATGATGATGGTGGCGATGTTGTTGGTGGTGATGTCGGTGATGTCGGTGATGTCGGTCATCTGACACCATGTAATGACAACATGTGAACACTCCGACTAGCAGTATACAAGTGCTTTATTAGTCGCTCCTCACTCGCAGTCCACGTGACCTGCCCGCGGGCGACCTACCCTGTACCCGGCTTGCGACTTCAGGTATTACATATATTACAGTGGTGATGTCGGTGATGTCGGTGATGTCGGTAGTTCAAGACACGTCCACCCTGAGACAGCTGCCTTCCAAGTGGCTACCACGACACAGTTGCCCTGGTAACGGCCGGTGAGGGAGGCGGGAAGCCGGTGGCGACGGGTGGGGAGGGGGGGGGGGGGGTCCTAGTGCACAGCGCCACCGCCAGGGGGCGCCCTCATACACGTACGCTTCGCAGAACTCGTCTGCGCTGCGCGGCCTGTTTCACTGCACCGCGCCGGTTTGACGTGTAACCCGTCAAGGCGTCCAAGCACGATGTAGAAGCACGGGCAGTGTGACAGGCACCCACCGGCTGCCATGGCAACTGGGCGAGGGGGAAGGGGGGGTATTTCACAGAACTTGATTCAGTAGCTCTTAAGCCGTGTTCACACCCACAACTTTAGGCCGAACTAGATAAGGCGAACTATATGAGGCGAACTAGTGTCGTGTCCACACACGGGGCGGATTAAGGCGGAAATCGATATCTGCGCATGAGCAAGTCCAAACTAGCCAGCGCCAGTTTCGGTTAGTCGACGTCAGCACGAGAGAGTGTGGGTTCGACCTAGATATGTATGGACTGAATCGTATTGGTTTGGAACGGTCAAAACTTCTGCTGGGCAGTGAAACCCTAAAAATAAATGATGACAAAAATATCTGTGCACAGCTAGCAGCTTCATACAGCAAATTTAGCGGAAAGTCAACACACTCAGGTCTCGACTGTCACGTCCTTAATCCGCCGCATCTAAACCGCTACCGTCCACACAGGCAATATGGGCCGACTTAAGCTAGTTCGCTTCTTATAAACCACCTCGCGATGCAGTCTACTTGAGGCGAACTAGATGAGGCGACTCAGCCTTAATCTGCCTCAGAATCGGGTTCACACGGCCAATGTGAGCCGACTTAGATTAGGCGCACTAGATGAGGCGACTTAACGCCCAGGTGTGAACACGGCTATAGATGTGTGTGTGTGGACATGTGATTGTATGTGGGGGGTTGTGGGTGGAGGTGAGTGTGGGTGTGGGTGTGGGGGTGGGGGTGGAGGTGGGAGGGGGTGGGGAGGGTGGGGGTGCATGTGGGGCTGGGGGTGAGTGGGTGTATGGAGGGTGTTATGGAGGTTGCTATGTAGGGTGTGGGGAGGTTGGGATGGGGCTGTATGTATATAGGGTATGCACCGACGTCACACTAAGCGGAAGTGCGGCCATTGCGGCGATAGTAACCACAATAATAACACACTGTCACACTGCAAACTCAATGGCTATGAGCAATCTTCATACAGAAAAAGTGAAATATCTCTAAAACCACACCCCCGAAAAACAAATCGCTTGGTACACATATAGAAAACATATTCAATGAATAGATTATATTAAATTTATAAGGTTAGGGTTCTGGATTTCTATTAATTTTGAATGAAATAGACGTTTTGTACTGCGCGTACCGGCAAACTCAAGGCATTGTCAATGGTCGTGAGCAATCTTCATACAGAAAAAAGTGAAATATCTCTAAAACCACACCCCCTAAAAACAAATCGCTTGGTACACATATAGAAAACATATTCAATGAATAGATTATATTAAATTTATAAGGTTAGGGTTCCGGATTTCTATTAATGTTGAATGAAATAGACGTTTTGTACTGCGCGTACCGGCAAACTCAAGGCATTGTCAATGGTCGTGAGCAATCTTCATACAGAAAAAGTGAAATAACTCTAAAACCACACCTCCTAAAAACAAATCGCTTGGTACACATATAGAAAACATATTCAATGAATAGATTATATTAAATTTATAAGGTTAGAGTTCTGGAATTCTATTAATTTTGAATTAAATAGACGTTTTCCACTGCGCGTACAGGCAAACTCTATGGGATGTTTACTAGTTGATAGCGCCACAATGGCCGCGCATCCGGTTCGTGACGTCACGTGAATACCCTATATATGGAGGTGGGGTGGCGGTGGGACGGTGTGTGGGGGTGTATGTGAAGGTGGGGGAGGGAGTCGGGGTGTGGGGGTGTGACGGTAGGGGTATGTGTGTGGGGGGGGGGGGCGCTGGGGGTGGACGGTGTGGGGGGGGGGGGGGGGTGTACCCGCACAAATTGCCGTCTGCCTCGTTTTGTCATCACTCGTGAATTTTTTTTATTAATTTTTTTATTGAGGCTGTATTTATACTGTCCATAGCGTATAAGCCTGGGTATTGTGGCTTGTTTTCAATGCTGGCCAGCTGCAGTGTCGGTGTTATCTTATCACACAGTAGCTGCTGATAAGATATTTGATTGCCTGCATTTCAGTAGCAGATAGATAGTTGGGTGTTATGGTTACTAGTTAATAGCCTATGTTAGTTTTTTTTAATTTTCTTGGCATATATGTGTTATATTTTTTCTACTCTTACTACTAGACTAGCCTACTCCTATTTACATATCATAGGCTTGTACGTAGCTGTGTGGTGCACTATCTGGTTACTTTTGGCATGGTTACCTTCCATTGGGTGTCCCGCTGGTGGGACGTGACATATCACATGCCCCTTTGCAGTGCAGTTTAGTGGGGGTTTCCTGGCCTTATTTTGCACAGATATTTTTTGTATGTTTTTAGGTCAGGAATTTGTCGTTCCTTTACCGTTTGGGCATTCCACACCTTGGCAGCCATTTCCAGCATGCTTCTCTCGTGGGCTTTTATTTGGCTTCTGGTCTGCTTTAGTAGTGGCGCATTATTTGCTCTAGTAGCCCTTTGTGGTTTTGTCAGGAGTTTATTGTTTTGACTATAGCTATATGCTAATGTTTTCAAATGAATTATTCTCCTATTGCAGCTTGTCTACTCTGAGGCAGATTTTTAGGGCTCTGTTCTGCACTATTTGCAGTATTTTTAGAATTTCTTTTTTCACACCCATGTAGTTTACATCTCCATAGTCAAAATAGGGGAGCACCATGCCTTTAAAGATTTTTATTGACATTTCTTGCGTCATGTAGTCTCTTAGCTTTGCAAAATAGCCACAGTTTGTGGTATACATTTTGGACAATTTTGTTTATACATAGGTTGTAGTTTAGTTGGCTGTCCAACTCAAGGCCTAGGTATTTGTAATGGTCTACATTTTCTAACGTTTGGTTTCCTAGATTACAGTGTAGTTTTCTTTCTGGTATTTGCTTATGCGAGAAGAGAACTGTTTTTGATTTGCTTGTGTTGATGTTTATTTTGTTGGACTCACACCACTCGTCTAGTTTTAGAATGGAAAGGCCCTGTCACATTGTGATGTCAATGCGCCGTCAATGCATAAAATCACTTCTTTACGTCGTGATGCGTCAACATTTTCGGCCCGGGGGGAAAAGTTGGATTCAGTGCAACATTAGTGGATGTAAGCGTAGTGTCAGTCCGGCGTAGTGGTAACGTATGTCGACGCATGAGAAAAAAAGAAGTTTGAAACAACGTGTGGGTAACGTGCCTCTCGCGTGTGCGGCGTTTACCTAGCATTGACATAGCATGCTCCCAACGTTCCCCTAGCGACCATTAAACGTGTTGCACAACATATGAGAGCGTAGTGCCAGCGCATGAGTGACGCATGTCCAACGACAGTCCAGTGCATTTCGGCATTGCGCTAGCATGCACCAAGCACGCGTGACGGTGTAATGCATGAGTAATGCATGCCAACGTGCGGGGGGCACCCAACTTATCCGCAAAATGCTCACGGAACGTTCGCAGAATGCCGGCGAATGTTATATACATTATGCGAGCGCCAGACCCGCGCCCTATATGTCGAGACACAGTGGAGAAACGCCAACAGCGTGTCAGCCATAAGTTATGCACACGTTAGAACAACGTCGTCATACGTTGGCGTTACTTTGGTGTTACATTGCCAATGCATGGACTGAAGCTCTCCGTCAGAGGAACGAAAGTCAGTGTAGGACAACATAAGAACAACGTTACTCCAATGCGTGTGTTACATATCTTGCCGTATGCCTAACGTAGGCATAACATAAGCACCCATGCTTTGTCGTACATCAAAACTTTTGTGCATGCATGTGGAGTTTGTGAATGTGAATGTCGTCTGACTGGAGTTTGTGGATATTGTCTGACTGGACTTTGTGATGTGCAGTTTGTGAATGTGAAAGTCGTCTGACTGGACTTTGTGGATATTTTTTTTTAATTTTTTTTTTTTATTGAGGCTGTATTTATACTGTCCATAGCATGTAAGCCCGGGTACCCAGGCTTGTTTTCAATGCTGGCCAGCTGTAGTTTTGGTGTTGTCTTATCAAACAGTAGATGCTGATAAGTTATTTGATTGTCTGCATTTCAGTAGCAGATAGTCTGTTGGTACGTTTAGTAGCCTATGTTAGGTTTTTTGGGCCGTCTTGGCATTGTATTTTTGTTCTATTCTTATTACTATGTTAGTTGTTTTCTTAAGGTTCTATGTTAGTGTTTTGGGGTTTTCTTGGGAAGAGTTTTCCGCTTTTTTCTACTTAATTCTATACTAGCCTATTTTATTTACATGTCCATAGGCTTGTACGTAATAGGTGGTTGAGTTATGTTTGTTTGAAATTGATTTGATTTATATTGTTGTTGGATATGTTGTCTGACTGGACTTTGCGATGTGGACTTTGTGAATGTGAATGTTGTTTGACTGGACTTTGTGGATATTGTCTGACTGGACTTTGCGATGTGCAGCTTGTGAATGTTGTCTGACTGGAGTTTGTGAATGTCGTCACTACCCTAACCCTGCTCCCCTCTCCTCCCCACTCTCCCCCTCCCTCTTCTCCCTCCTTTTTCTTCTCTCTTCTCCCCTTCCTCTCTTCCTCCCTTCCCTGCTCCCTATTCTAACCTTTGTCCCCAACCACAACCTCTCCCCCCCCCCCTCTCCCACCCCCATCACTCCTCCCCCTGCATGTACACACTGAGGGGTGATAGCTTGGCTTCGTGCCAAGTAGTCAGACTTCAGAATCAAACCCCACCACTCTAACATCTAAGTCTAACCGAACACTGACTGCCTCCACACCACATGGACTGCCCTCTTTCACCGAGCGGCTGGGACCAGGCGGGATGGCCAAATGAGTTGAGCGTCCGTCTCCCGTATTGGTAGATCGTATCAAACCAATGAGTTAAAAATGTATATTTGTCGCTTCCTAGCCTGGCACTCGGCATTAATAGGATAGGGCAAGGACTGGTTAGCTCAGTGTCCGGATAATGTGACTGAGTGGGATATCGGGTCATTGTTCCGGTGGCCTGATTTCCCAGTAGGGCAGCACTATAAAGCACCATGAGTGTGCACTGTCACAAGTCTGTAGGTACCCATCCTGATATGACCTTAGATGTTGTCAGGATGTAAAACTCCAACAAACAAATATTACCCGGTCACTATCATGCGACCAGTCCTTCACTTATCCTATTGACAACTAGGACATGCCGTTAAGTGGTGAGGTGTTTATAGTGTTAACGCGTTGTTTTAAATACCAATGCAATATTTAATCGAGATTATTTGAACCATGTAAGTCACTTCTTATTTTTTTGGTAAATATGTTTATTCTGCTGAATAAGTCTTTTGTCAGTGTCGAAGCATTGGTCTTCCATTTTTCAATTCAGGGTTATTTACACAAAAGGTATATAGAATAAGGTATACAATAACCGTTGAATACACAATTTGCAGCATGTAACGCAATGAAATTCTGTAACCCAAAAGTTCCATAGCAATATGGTAACAGCAGTGTCATATAACTAGATCAATATTAGTCAGATCAATGTGAGTATTTACATAGTATTTAGAATGTAAGCAGAAGTTATATTCTGTATTCATTTGGTAAAGTTGTAGTAAGTTTTAATCAGTTAATGTTCAGTGCGGTATATAAATATCAGTTTGTTAGAAATATTCTAGTGTACCTCTAGGGTAGTTATGGCCCTGTCACACTATGACGTGACTACGTCAGCGTAGGCAGAACGTGAAAATAATTATATTACGTCAACGTTATGGGCGTAATATGCAAATTGTGGACGTGAACGTAACGTGAAAGTAACGTCGGTGTACGTCGTGACGTTAGCTGTAACGTGACAACGTTAGGGGGGAGGGGTTTTTGGCGACGTGACCGGGCGTTAGTGTAACGTGAGCGTAACGTCGCCGTAACGTGACCGTAACGTGCAAAACGCTGCCCACACGTTGCTCCCACCCGGGCCGTCGGTCTGACGTGACATAACGTGACTCTAACGTCATTTACGCTGCTATAACGATCGCGGAACGTCTACCTAACATCATTGTCACGTCATCCCGACGTAACGGATTCACGTCGAGATACGTCGAAACTTTTGAACATGTTCAAAACCTCAACGCGCAAAGACGTAACACGACGTAACATGACGTAGCTCGACGTCACTCTAACGTCATTATGACGTCATCATAACGTAACCCAACGTACGTCAACGTAATGACGAAAAATGACCACGTTAGGCTCACGTTGGCTCGTTACGTCGTAGTGTGACAGGGGTATTAGTTATGTGAGTTTATGAATGATGTTGTTGGGGTGGGGTTGTTAATAATACACTGTGCTTGGATTTATATTTAAAGCTCCGTAGCGTGATGGTTTTGAGTTTCTGTCATTTTTCTGAGATAAATATATTGAATTGATTTTTATCATCTACCTTATTTTAGTTTGAAGTAACTTTTATTTTAAATGGCTAACTTTGGAGATATTTTAACGGGCAACCATGCAAAATTAATTTTGGCAAGCACGCCAAAGCTCTAGGCTTCTGCAGTAAGAGGTTCTATTCAATTGCCTCAGCATTCCCTTCTGTGTGGTGACAAATGTTTAATAAGTGCACTTGTATGTAAGTTAGATATGCAGGATTTAATCTAGATAATCGCTTTAGTTTTGAAAATGTGATATTTTCATCGAACTATGCAGTTTTAATCAGGGGGGAGGGGTACAAAGGAAAAGAGCACATTCTCATGTTTGAAGGTTACTCCCCCCCCCCCCCACACACACACTCTCCCTCTTACATTCGGATCACCCAGTGGAAATACCCTTAAAGGCCCTGTCACATTACGATGCATCTCGCAAGCACGCGGCCGACGCATAAGATCTCTATTTTACGTCGAGAAGCGTCAAACTTTTCACCGCGGGAGGCAAAGTTGGACATATATGCACCATATACATAGCGTATGGCCAATGTATGACCAACGTATGGCTAACATACCTCCCAGCGAAAAATGCTCGAATTACTCTCACGGTACGTTCAAAGAACGCCGGTGAATGTTATATATGTTATTCGATCACCAGAACTATGCCTCGAACGTTACATACATCAAGACACGCTGGAGAAACGCTAAACGTACTTTAGACGTATGTTAGGCTATGTTATCCATACGTTGTCAGTACGCGGACTGTAAGTTCCCACTGCCTTTAATGTAGCTCAACGTAGTGCAATGTAGTGAACAATGCTTGTCTAACGTACGTCTAACATACATCGACGTACGCCTAACGCATACATAATGTAAAGCAGACGTAAAATCCACACGATGTTGAACGTTATAGTATGTCGAAAGTTTTGTGCATGCACAAAACTTTGCCGACCCCCTGATGTGCTACGCCGTATCTCGACGAACGTTGACGTAGGTTGACGTACGTTGACATATACCAACGAGCGCCTAATGCATGCGTTACGCATAACGACATATCCAAACATAGCGGCCAAAAACCACATACGTCGGCACACGTTGGCGCGATGCGTCGTAATGTGACAGCCCCTTTATATGGGCATGTGGCGGGCTCTGACGTCACAACGCGCCCGCTGCCCAGGTCACCTCGTGTGAGGAGGCTTTGCTTGCTTTGAAAACATGAAAGTCCCTTTATGAATGCCAAGCCAACCTTGATATAAATATATAAATATATAGATATAACTGTGATTATGCGGTGGGGGTGGGGGTGGGGGGGTCAGGAATGTTCTAAACTACTTGTAAGGCAATATATTTGGATTTTTGTGTTTCGCGCTTATTTTGTATTTGCAGGTTAGTTTTCTTGAAGTTAGCTGAATTTTAAAGTGTTCTCTTTATACGAGTGTGTCTTGGTGTGAGTGTGAGGGTGTTGTGTATGTGTGTATGTAGTGTGTGGGTGGCTGTGTGTGGCTGTGTGTGGGGCTGTGTGTGGATGTGTGTGTGCATGTGTGTGTGACTGTGTGTTGGTGTGTGGGTGTTGTGTCTGTGTGGTGTGGAGTGTGCGTGGTGTGTGTGGCTGTGTGTAGCTGTGTGTGTGGCTGTGTGTGGCTGGGTGTGTGGATGTATGTGGCTGTGCGTGTGGCTGTGTGTGTGGTGTGTGTGGCTGCATGTGTGGGTGGGTGTGGCTGTGTGTGTG
This sequence comes from Branchipolynoe longqiensis, assembly GCA_030323885.1. Lineage (NCBI taxonomy): Eukaryota > Metazoa > Annelida > Polychaeta > Phyllodocida > Polynoidae > Branchipolynoe > Branchipolynoe longqiensis. The sequence goes on from CM059202.1 coordinate 44,758,932, forward strand.
GCTGGGTGTGGATGTGCGTGTGGCTGTGTATGTGGCTGTGTGTGGCTGGGTGTGGCTGGGTGTGTGGATGTGTGTGTGGTTGTGTGTGTGGCTGTGTGTGGCTGTGTGTGGCTGGGTGTGGATGTGTGTGTGGCTCTGTGTATGGCTGTGTGTGTGGCTGTGTGTGGTTGTGTGTGGTTGTATGTGGTTGTGTGGGTGGCTGTGTGTGGCTGTGTGTGGCTGTGTGTGGCTGTGTGTGGTTGTGTGTGTGGCTGTGTGTGTGGCTATGGGTGTGCAAAAGACCGGCCAGAAAAGATGGTAGATATTACAAATACGGAAACTAGCCCTACTAAGTACTAAGGAATTCGAAATGACTATCACCATAGGGCGCAGTCCGGCTGGGTATGTGTACTGGCACAAACCAAAGCAGAACCAGGCAGGCCACGGTCATGCATCCGAATCACCCTGAAATACAAAATGGCTAACCATACAACACAGCCATCCCACCTAGTCGCAGTCCTGAAGGGTCCAGGGGTGTTCTGGCACACTGGTGTACTATCTAAGGACAGGGCAAAGGATGCTGTAACAAACCACAATGGGATGGGATCCTCTCCCACAGGCCTGTATGTCATCTGTGTAGATGTACATAGTAGGCTAAGTTATCATATACAGGTTAGGAAAAAACTTGAAAATTAAAAAAAAAACTAATATAGAAACTACTAACACCCAAAACCACAAAGGTTGGCCCGAGAAAGATCAGGTAAAGACTCCCAATCCAGTATCACAGCTGTCCAGTGTTGAAAACAAGCACCCTCACGGGAGCTTATACGTTATGGGCAGAATAAAAAACTTGTCACAAAGAAAACAATTTTTTTTTTTTTTTTTTTAAATGTGTGGCTGTGTGTGGCTATGTGCGGCTGTGTTGGGATGTGGGGGTGTGGCTGTGTGTGTGGTTGTATGTATGGCTGTGTGTGGCAGTGTGTGGTTGTGTATAGCTGTGTGCATTGCTGTGTGTGGATGCGTGTGGCTGTGTGTGGCTGTGTGTGGTTGCGTGTGGCTGTGTGTGTGGCTGTGTGTGTGGTTGTGTGTGTGACTGTGTGTGGCTGTGTGTGGTTGTGTGTGGCTGTGTGGGTGGTTGTGTGTGGCTGTGTGTGTGGCTGTGTGTGGCGGTGTGTGGCTGGGTGTGGGGTTGCGTGTGGCTGTGTGTGTGACTGTGTGTGGCAGTGTGTGGCTGTGTCTGTGGCTGTCTGTGGCTGTGTGGGTGGCTATGTGTGGTTGTGCATGGTTGTGTGGGTGGCTGTATGTGGCTGTGTGTGACTGTATGTGGTTGTGTGTGGCTGTGCGTGTGACTGTGTGTGGCTGTGTGTGGCTGTGTGCGGCTGTGTTGGGATGTGTGTGCGGATGTGTGTGTGGCTGTGTATGGCTGTGTGTGGCGGTGTGTGGTTGTGTGTGGCTGTGTGCATTGTTGTGTGTGGCTGTGTGTGGCTGTGTGTGTGGTTGCGTGTGGCTGTGTGTGTGGTTGTGTGTGTGGCTGTGTGTGGCTGTGTGCGGCTGTGTTGAGATGTGTGTGCGGTTGTGTGTGTGGCTGTGCATGGCTGTGTGCGTGGCTGTGTATGGCTGTGTGTGGCGGTGTGTGGTTGTATGTAGCTGTGTGCATTGCTGTGTGTGGATGCGTGAGATGTGTGTAGCTGTGTGTGTGGTTGCGTGTGGCTGTGTGTGGCTGTGTGTGGCTGTGTGTGGCTGTGTGTGGCTGTGTGTGGATGTGTGTGTGGTTGTGTGTGGCTGTGTGTGTGGCTGTATGTGTGGTTGTGGGTGTGACTGTGTGGCTGTGTGTGGTTGTGTGTGGTTGTGTGTGTGGTTGTGTGTGGATGTGTGTGTGGCTGTTTGTGGCTGTGGTGGCTGTGTGTGTGGTTGTGTGTGGCTGTGTGTGACTGTGTGTGGCTGTGTGTGGCTGTGTGTGTGGTGTGTGTGGATGTGTGTGTGGTTGTGTGAGGTTCTGTGTGTGGTTGTGTGTGGCTGTGTGTGGCTGTGTGTGGCTGTGTGTGGCTGTGTGTGGCTGTGTGTGGCTGTGTGTGGTTGTGTGTGGTTGTGTGTGGCTGTGTGTGGCTGTGTGTGGTTGTGTGTGGCTGTGTGTGGCTGTGTGTGGCTGTGTGTGGCTGTGTGTTGTGTGTGGCTGGATGTGGGTATATGTGGGTATGTGGGTCTGTGTGTGGCTGTGTGTGGCTGTGTGTGGCTGTGTGTGGCTGTGTGTGGCTGTGTGTGGCTGTGTGTGGCTGTGTGTGGCTGTGTGTGGCTGTGTGTGGCTGTGTGTGGCTGTGTGTGGCTGTGTGTGGGTGTGTGTGGGTATATGTGGGTGTGTGGCTATGTGTGTGGCTGTGTGTGTGGCTGTGTGTGGCTGTGTGTGGCTGTGTGTGGCTGTGTGTGTGGATGTGTGTGACACAGTTTACAACACTCACTGTTAATACCTGCATACTTATCTGGGACATTGGTTGACTTCATCTTTGTGTGGTGGGGGCAGGGGTCGGGGGTTCGGCGGGGGGGGGGGGGGGGGTCCACTACTACACACGGTACACCCTTACTTTAGAGAGGTGTAGGTACATTGGTTGACTTCATCTTTGTGTGGTGGGGGCAGGGGTTCGGGGGGGGGGGGGGGTCCACTACTACACACGGTACACCCTTACTTTAGAGAGGTGTGGGTACATTGGTTGACTTCATCTTTGTGTGGTGGGGGGAGGGGTTCGGGGGGGGGGGGGGGTCCACTACTACACATGGTACACCCTCACTTTAGAGAGCTGTGGGTACATCATTTTATCTAGATGAAGGACATGTTTTCAGCGTCGTAACACTGGTCCCCCGACCCACTGGTCCCCGACCCACTGTTCCCCGGCCCACTGGTCCCCCGACCCACTGGTCCCCCGACCCACTGGTCCCCCGACCCACTGGCCCCCGACCCACTGGTTGCCAGTGATGCGGATTCCGAGGGACACCAGTTTGCCAGGGACACATCCATTCAAATGCATTGTTAACGGCCGTGAGCAAATCTTCATATAGAAAAGGTCAAATATCTCTCAAATTACACCGTCTAGAAACAAATCGATTGGTACACATATAGAAAACATCTTTACCATAAAGACTATGTTAAATTTTTAGGTGAGGGTTCTTGATTTCTATTAATTTTGAATAAAATTAAGGTTTTGCACTGCGTGTACCGTCAAACTCAAGGCATTGTCAATGGTCTTGAGCAATGTTCATACAGAAAATACAGAAGAAGTCAAATATCCCTCAAATTACACCACCTAGAAACAAATCGTTTGGTACACATATAGAAAACATCTTTACCAAAAACAATATATTAAATTTATAAGGTTAGTGAAGATGCTGTTCCATTTTGACGCATGTGCAGAAACGATGTGTCCCTCGCAAACTGGTGTCCCTGGGAAACCGCAACACCAGCCCACTGGTCCCCGGCCCACTGGTCCCCGCCGCACTGGTCCCCAGGCCACTGGTCCCACTTTGAGAGCAGGCCGCCATCACCAAGACCTGTTATCCCACTCAGTCACATTTTCCTGACACTGAGCCAACTAGTCCTTGCTATATCCTAATATGAATAAGCAATGCTTAGGACCGACCCACCGATATAACTACAGCAAAGTATTTTATGATTTTTGTTTACTCCACTCGCGGTGTTCGATTTGAAATTCTATCAACCACATGGGACTGCTTTCAGTGGTGCCCATTCAGTGCTGCAGATTTGCAGCCTTCAGCACACCAATGCGACTGAAAACTCCCCAAAACAACAACTGGGGTGACCCGAATATGGCCATCGTTTCCGCGAAGTAAACTATTAATATTTCATTTGTGCACCCATGTTTATGCCAAATTGTTATTTATTTCTTTTAGTTTTGAATAAAATCTAAGTTTTGAACTGCACGTATTGGCAAATTCTATGGCAGCAGGCATTTGTTTTGATATATTATTAACCAATAGCTGACCCCGAATACCTTCAATTGGGCCTATGGACTTAATGCCTTGACAGGGCCGCTGCAGAGTAGCACGGAGGAACACATACACTGGTCCCAGTGACGTCATCACACCATATATGGAAGGTCTGTGGGGAGGGACCAGTGTACTTGTTCTTCGATTCGACGTGTGCTACTCTGCGACGGAGCATCATTAGGCCAATTGTTGTCGTCCATCCTGCTTGCTCCGTACCGAATGGTGATTTCCGTTTCCGTTTGGTGGATTTTTCTCGGTTTCTCGGTACGAGTTTACAAATGGCAGCGCCCATACAGTGCTATTTCCGTTTCCGTTTGCTGGATTTTGGTGAAATCATGTTTACAGTAAGAGTATTGTTTATGTATTTGTATATATATCTACATGCGTTAGTCTTAAGCCTCCCCGTGGGTGGGTCGGTATTAATGCTGAGTGCCTGGCTAGATAGGGACAAGTATCAATCAGGGTGTGTAGGTGTGTATGTGTGTATGCATGTGTATGTGTGTATGCGTATGTGTGTATGCATGTGTATGTGTGTATGTGTATGTGTGTATGTATGTCTGTGTATGTGTGTATATGTGTATGTGTGTATGTGTATGTATGTGGTATGCAAGTATTGCAGGCATAGCAATACCTCAGGGAGTTTGACGCCCCTGCCCTGCAGAGTTGTAAACCACTGCCTTGTGGTACAGGTTCTTGACAGAACCGAAGGCTAAGGGAGCAAACCCTAAACAGAAAACCATGTCACTGTGGCAGCATTAAGGGCAGTTGATGTATGGAACTCCCAACATCTCCCGACCAGCCACTGCAGGGACAAATAGTTTTGCGCCTGTCTTGACATGTTCTTGCCGGTGTGAAACCTCTATTTGCTCCCCAAGAGAGTGCCGCTGGTAACTTGCAAAAGCCAGCAGCACTTCAACACTTTTGCAGGCAGCTTTCATGAAATGAGACCAACTCATGGACGCAATTCTCACAGCAGAGAGCTAAATGGAGAGCGGCAGTCAAGTAATGAAAGCAGTCTTTGTCGCATCGCGACCGACAGCATGATGATGATGATTATGTATGTATGTGTATGTGTGTGTATGTATGTGTGTATGTATGGGTATGTATGTGTATGTATGTGTATGCATGTGTATGTATGTGTATCTATGTGTATGAATGTATGGGTGTATGTGTGTATGTGTATATATGTATATGTGTGTCTATGTATGTGTATGTATATGTGTGTAGGTGTGTGTATGTGTACATGTGTGTGTATGTGTGTGCATGTGTGTACGTGTGTATGTGGGTATCTGGTTATGTATAGGTGTGTATGTATATATGTATGGGTGTATGTATATGTGTATATGTATGGGTGTATGTATGGGTGCATGTATGTGTATGTGTATGTGTGTATGTGTGTATGTATATGTATGTGTGTATGTATGTTTGCATGTGTGTATGTGTGTATGTGTATATGTGTGTATGTGTATTTATGTTTATATATATGTGTGTAGGTGTGTATGTATGTGTGTGCATGTGTGTATGTATGTGTATGTGTGTATGTGCATGGGTATGTATGTGTGTATGTATGTGTGTATATGTTCATGTATGTGTGTATGTATGTATGTGTGTATATGTTCATGTATGTGTGTATGTATGTGTATGTATGTGTGTATGTGTGTATGTGTGTATGGGTATATGTGTGTATGTGCAGTTGTGTATGTGTGTATGTGTATATGTGTGTATGTGTGTGTATGTGTGTATGTGTATATGTGTGTATGTGTGGGTGTCTCCAGGTACCAGGGTAAAATAGACTAATCGACCACAAAGATAGACCACTGTAAATTTTCTGACATCAATCAAGTCATACCCCAGTCACACGAGGCCTGCGTTCGCTTCCGATCGATTCGCGACGTCAAAACGTCCTCCTTACGTCTGCCTTACGCCCGCCTTGCATGCCGGTGCTGTGAGGTCGCCAACCACGCCGCGTCCATTTTGAAAATGTTGGATGCAAGGAGGTTGCAGCTGCAGTACTTGCAACCTCCTTGCATCCTCTGCCGGCGGCACCATTCAGTTTTGGTTGGCGACATGGCGGTGACATGGCAGCGACCTGGCAGCCAACCACTTTTTCCCCGACATTTTTGGAGTGTGGGAACGATTGCGGCGCAAGGTTGGCGAGTTGGTGCCGACCACTCGCGTCCTCTCACTGCCCTCGCATCTTTTCTATACTTTCAGCTTGTGCACACAAATTGTCAGCCGTCTGTTTGCATTGTTTGTACTTGGTGTAGGTTTATGTACACAGAGCACATTCTTTGTTGTTGTACCCAACAGAGCGGGAGGGGGAGGGGGAGGGAGAGGGAAGGAGGGGAGGGGGAGGGGAGGGAGGAGGGGAGGGGAGGAAACGGTAGTACGGGCTGAGGAGGAGGGACGGAAGTGGGGGGAAAGGGGAGGGACGGGGAGAGAGGGGGGAGGAGGGGCGGTAGGAGGGGGGGGGGATGGAGGGAGAAGGGAGGGGCGGGGAGAGAGGGGGGAGGAGGGGCGGTAGGAGGGGGAGGGGAAGGGGGGAGGAAGGGAGGGGGAGGGGAGGGGAGGATGGGGAGGGGGGGGGGGGAGGGGAGGAAGGGGAAAGGAAGTGGTGAGAGGGGAGGAAGATAGGGGGAGAGGGGGAGAGAGGAGGGGGTGACATCATAGCTTGAGGTGACATCATAGAAATCTATAAGGGTCACTCTCCTGAGAACTGGCCAGAAGTGTCACATGGAGAGTTAAAATCTAATATTTGAATTTTTAACATATTTTGGTTGCAAATAAAAGCTGGACATTTCTCCTTTACATTTATGTCAAATATAAATTGATGAGATCAAATATAATGGTGTAGTCCATGATTAAGCTATGTCTTATGGCAGTATAACATGTCGCTCAGATGTAACATGTTTAGGACACCACACAGTCTGCTTAATAAAAATGTAAGCAGAATTAAATAATTTCATACTTAGAAGCATATTAATCCTGGCATAATATACAGAAATATGTAGTGCTTATATTGATTTTAAAAAGGTAATTCCCAGCCATGCTTTATTCACTGAATAATTAGTGTACAATATTTGTGTGGCATCCAGACACCACTGCTTATGGCCCTGTCACACTACGACGTGACTACGTCAGCGTAGGCAGAACGTGAAAATAATTATATTACGTCGACGTTATGGGCGTAATATGCAAATTGTGGACGTGAGCGTAACGTGAAAGTAACATCGGTGTACGTCGTGACCTTAGCTGTAACGTGACAACGTTAGGGGGGAGGGGTAATTGGCGACGTGACCGGGCGTTAGTGTAACGTGAGCGTAACGTCGCCGTAACGGGTGCGACGTGGACGTAACGTGACCGTAACGCCACCGTAACGTGACCGTAACGTGACCGTAACGTGACCGTAAGTGACCGTAACCGTGACCGTAACGTGACCGTAACGTGACCGTAACGTGACCGTAACGTGACCGTAACGTGACCGTAACGTGCAAAACGCTGCCCACACGTTGCTCCCACCCGGGCCGTCGGTCTGATGTGACATAACGTGACTCTAACGTCATTTACGCTGCTATAACGATCGCGGAACGTCTACCTAACGTCATTGTCACGTCATCCCGACGTAACGGCTTCACGTCGAGATACGTCGAAAGTTTTGAACAGGTTCAAAACCTCGACGCGCGCCGACGTAACACGACGTAACATGACGTAGCTCGACGTCACTCTAACGTCATTATGACGTCATCATAACGTAACCCAACGTACGGCAACGTAATGACGAAAAATCATCACGTTAGGCTCACGTTGGCTCGTTATGTCGTAGTGTGACAGGGGTATTACATCTGTGATGGAAATTTGTAATGTTCTTTCTGAAGACATCAAATAATTGTTTTTTTTTAACTTTAAGCATGCATACATGTTAATAAATACTTCATTTTTGATTTGGGAACTGTTTTGTTTGATATATCAATGCAATATAAGATGTTAGTAAGGATTCAATCACGTCTCATATGTCATGTTATAAATGGCTGACTGTAAAAGTACAAAAACACTTCTTAACTAAAAAGACCAAAGTTGCTTGCGGTTTATTTTATTTCCTTTATTTCTTACATCAAATCTGAACATGAATCTGAAAAATATAAGGGAAAAAATAAGTAGGATGTTTCTTTATTGATGTTTTAAAATCCCATCCCATGCTGACCAGTTTTCAGGAGAGTGACCCGTAAGCAGATATCTGGATCATATGACAATAAAGCTCCTTACATTAAATTAGAAATATCACCAAGGGGACCAGAGGACACAATTTTATACTTCAAAATCCCAGGATCGACCTACGAGTGAGGAATAACGTTCTCCTTGATAGAGCGGCAAACACATGGAATAGGCTTCCACCCGAAATAGTCAAAGCTCCATCACTAAATGCATTGAAAAACAGACTTGATCAATTTTGGATTCAGTTTCAGTATAGTCAGTTCCCACCGAATGACCACTATGATTATGACAGGTCATATATATAGACAAGCCGAATCTGTAAACAGGCTATTGTGCCAAAATATATAAACAGAAGACGATAAGTATAAGTATAAGTATAATGAAACATTTAGCGCATTGCACTGCAACCAGAACCAGAAATGACATTCAAGTGAAGGTGAAGGTCATTGGTCCGTTTCTAGGAAGGAGCCTGTCTGTGTAAAACAGGTGGCACCAGTCAACAGTTGGCAGACACACGCGATAGCATGTGTCTGTGGCATGTGTCTGTGTGTCTTTAACCTCTGTGGAAACTCCATAACAAACCGGATGTAGCTGCTGTCATGGCTCTCAAACAAATTCCCTGGTTGCCAGTATCACAATAAAGCCGCCATGAGTGTGCAGTATCACAAGTCGGTGCCCGTTCTGATATGACCTTAGATGTTGCCAGGACGTAAAACTCAAACAACCAACCAACCTGGGTGTGATAATAAGGCATGGTTTCAACATATCCCAGTAGCGGAAGCACTATAAAGCTGCCATGAGGATACACCATCACCAGTTGGTGCACGTGTTGATATGACCTCAGATGTTGCTAGGATGTTGCAAGCACACACTCAACCATAGTGCATGTTCAGCGCCCGTCAGTTGCCAATTGGTTGGTTGTTGGAGTTTTACGTCCTGGCAACATCTAAGATCATATCAGGACTGATACCGACGTCTGACAGTGTGCACTCATGGTGACTTTATAATGCTGCCCCACTGGGAGACCAGGCCACCAACACCATAACCCAATATCCCACTCAGTCATTATCCTGACACTAAGCTAACCAGTCCTTGCACTATCCTATTAATCCTGAGCTCCAAGCTAGAAAGCAACAAGTATCAATTTTATATAAGTCATTGTTTTGACTCAACCAGGGTTTGAACCCGTGGGTCAGCTAGCTGCCAATTAGAGACGCAAACCTGCATCACCCGACACAAAGTTACCGGAAACAAAGGGAAGTTGCGTCGCTGTGCTTGGCCTTACAGTGGGCGTCACGTGACCAGAGTCCACCTAGCGGGAATGTTGGGTAACACTTGTTGTTGCTTTCTGTCGTCTGCCACAGGAATTCTTTTGGTGGAAGTTCTTTTGTTGTACTGATGTACTTGAGTGTGATTGTGTGTTTCTGCATGTGCTTCTGTGTATCTGTGATGTATGTGTGTATGTGTGTGTCTGTGTGTGTGTGTGTCTCTGTGGGTTTCTGCATGTGCTTCTGTGTATCTGTGATGTACATGTGTATGTGTGTATGTGTGTGTGTCTGTGTGTGTCTGTGTATCTGTGATGTAGGTGTGTCTGTGTGTGTGTCTGTGTGTGTGTGTGTCTCTGTGTGTTCCTACATGTGCTTCTGTGTATATGTGATGTATGTGTGTATGTGTGTGTCTGTGTGTGTGTGTCTCTGTGTGTTTCTGCATGTGCTTCTGTGTATCTGTGATGTATGTGTGTGTCTGTGTGTGTGTCTCCGTGTGTTTCTGCAGGTGCTTCTGTGTATCTGTGATGTATGTGTATATGTGTGTATCTGTGTGTGTCTGTGTATCTGTGATGTATGTGTGTATGTGTGTGTCTGTGTGTGTGTCTCTGTGTGTTTCTGCATGTGCTTCTGTGTATCTGTGATGTATGTGTATATGTGTGTATCTGTGTGTGTCTGTGTATCTGTGATGTATGTGTGTATGTGTGTGTCTGTGTGTGTGTGTCTCTGTGTGTTTCTGTGTGCTTCTGTGTATCTGTGATGTATGTGTGTATGTGTGTGTCTGTGTGTGTGTCTCTGTGTGTTTCTGCATGTGCTTCTGTGTATCTGTGATGTATGTGTGTATGTGTGTATATGTGTGTATCTGTGTGTGTCTGTGTGTGTCTGTGTATCTGTGATGTATGTGTGTCTGTGTGTGTCTGTGTGTATGTGTCTCTGTGTGTTCCTGCATGTGCTTCTGTGTATCTGTGATGTATGTGTGTCTGTGTGTGTCTGTGTGTGTCTCTGTGTTCCTGCATGTGCTCCTATGTATCTATGATGTATGTATGTGTGTGTTTGTGTATGTGTGTCTCTGTGTGTCTTTGTATGTGTGTGTCTGTGTGTGTCTGTGTGTTCCTGCATGTGCTCCTATGTATCTATGATGTGTGTATGTGTGTGTTTGTGTATGTGTGTCTCTGTGTGTCTTTGTATGTGTGTGTCTGTGTGTGTCTGTGTGTTCCTGCATGTGCTTCTGTGTATCTATGATGTATGTATGTGTGTGTGTTTGTGTATGTGTGTCTCTGTGTGTCTTTGTATGTGTGTGTCTGTGTGTGTGCCAGCATGTGTGTAAGTCTGTATGTGTGTTTGCCGGTATGTGTGTGTCTGTGTGTCTGTGTGTGTCTGGTGTTCCTGCATGTGCTCTATGTATCTATGATGTGTGTATGTGTGTGTTTGTGTATGTGTGTGTCTTTTAGTGTGTGTCTGTGTGTCTCTGTGTTCCTGCATGTGCTCCTATGTATCTATGATGTATGTATGTGTGTGTGTTTGTGTATGTGTGTCTCTGTGTGTCTTTGTATGTGTGTGTCTGTGTGTGTGCCAGCATGTGTGTAAGTCTGTATGTGTGTTTGCCGGTATGTGTGTGTCTGTGTGTCTGTGTGTCAGTCTGTGTGTCTGTCGGTATCCATCTGTCTGTGTGTCTGTATGTGTGTCTGGCTGGTGCCTGTCTGTGTGTCTGCCTGTGTGTATGCCTGCATGTCTGCCTGTGTGTATATCTGTGTCTGTGTGTTTGTCTGTGTGTATGTCTGTGTGTCTGTCTGTGTGTCTATCTGTGTGTCTGTATGTGTGTCTGTATGTGTGCATGCATGTGTGTCTATCTGTGTGTCTGTCTGTGTATATGTATGTGTGTCTGTCTGTGTATCTGTCTGTGTGTCTATATATGTGTCTGTCTGTGTGTCTATATGTATATATGCATGTGTGTCTGTATGTGTGTCTGTCTGGGTGCCTGCCTGTGTGTCTGTATGTGTGTCTGGCTGTGTGTCTGTCTGTGTGTCTGGCCGTGTGTGTGTATGTGTGTATGTCTGTGTATCTGCCAGAGTGTCTGTCTGTGTGTCTACCTCTGTGTATGTCTGTATGTTGTATGTGTGTCTGCCTGTGCGTTTGTCTGGATGTCTGCATGTGTGTATGTAGGTATATGTATATGTGTATATATGTGTGTATGTCTGTGTGTATGTCTGTGTGTGTCTGTCTGTGTGTCTGTATGTGTGTCTGTCTGTGTGTCTACATGTGTGTATGTATGTGTGTATGTCTGTGTATCTTCCAGAGTGTCTGTCTGTGTGTCTACATGTGTGTATGTATGTGTTTTCGTCTGTGTATCTGCCTGTGTGTCTGTTTGTGTGGCTCTATGTGTGTCTGTATGTATGTCCATCTGTGTGTCTACATGTGTGTATGTATGTGTGTCTGTCTGTGTATCTGCATGTGTGTCTGTCTGTGTGTTTGTATGTGTGTTTGTATGTGTGTCCGTCTGGGTGTTTGCCTGTGTGTCTGTGTGTGTGTGTATGTGTGTATGTATGTGTGTCTGTCTGTAGGTGTGTCTGTATGTGTGTATGTATGTGTGTCTGTATGTGTGTCTGTATGTGTGTCCATCTGTGTGTCTGTCTGTGTGTCTGTCTGTGTTTCGGTATGTGTGTCTGTATGTGTGTCTGTCTGTATGTCTGTCTGTGTGTATGTATGTGTGTATGTGTGTCTGTATGTGTGTCTGTCTGTGTGTCTGTGTTTCGGTATGTGTGTCTGTATGTGTGTCTGTCTGTATGTCTGTCTGTATGTCTGTGTGTATGTATGTGTGTGTCTGTCTGTGTCTGTCTGTGTGTGTCTGTCTGTGTGTCTGCCAGTGTGTCTGCCAGTGTGTATGTCTGTGTGTATGTCTGTGTGTATGTATGTGTGTCTGTCTGTGTGTCTGCCTGTGTGCCTATCTGTGTCTGTATGTCTGTCTGTCTATGTGTCCCGGACATCTACTTGGGCCGTGCCAGTGCGTGCGCTGTGGTTCCAGAACACTCCACGAGATGGCAGCACAGCATCAACAGGATATTTTTAGAGATCAACAAAACGTGGCTAGATTTCTAGATTAACAGGTCCATTTCCAGACCGGGTCCGACGTCTGTAAAATCTTGTTTTATTTAATGTCGCCTCTAGAGCGTATTGATTTTCGTATTATCGGTTATTTTCCATTCCATCCAGAGGTCCACAACTGGTTCATCAAAGGATGTGGTATGTGCTGTCCAGTCTGTGGGAAAGTGCATATAAAAGACCCCTTGCTGCTTATCGGAATGAATAGCCTATATGTGGCGGCAGCAGGTTTCCTCCAAAGAAATATTGCAGAGTGACCATATATTTTATGTCCAATTGCCAATGATAAAAAATCAATGTGCTCTAGAGGTGTTGTTAAATTTAAAAAACGTTCCTCATAGTTTGTGCATCTTTAGATAATGTCTTATCGGGGAACTATTTAGGACGCACTCAAGCCTGAGAGTGTCATTGGCCAAGGTGGGAGCAACGGACAGAATTGTCTAGTCTGGGAGTCATAAGTATCAAAATGTATTGAAATGTGTCAAAATGTTGCGATATCGGGTAAAAGGCCGCTGGACGAATGGACATGAAACGGACATGAAACGGACATAAAACAGACATGAAATGGACATGAATGGATAGCCAACGGACGAAACAAACTCAAACTGGACAAGAACCGTAGACGTCAATCCGGAGGCATCAGTTCCAAGTTTTGCACATGTTCAAAACCTGTATGGACACAAACCGGACTATCAACGGACTTTGTTCGGTTTCTTTCCATTTCCTCCAATCCGGTGATGTGTGACAAGGGCTTTAGCGTCATTCAACTGTATTGACCCTCCTCCGCAGTTAGAGTGGCATAAACCAGGGAATGCTTTCAGCCGGACAGGTTTTCTCTTATGAAATAGAACTGAACCGCGTTTCGACTCACAGGTCACTAATTATAGAGAACTCCAGTAAAGAAGCTATTCGCCGAAATACACTTCAACAAGGAAACAATCACCGAACCTACTTTGACTAATAAAAATAACCTATGTAATTCCATCTTCTCCTTCCCGCATGACGTCACAGGCTGGGCTAGTTGAGCCCCCATTGATCTGTCTGAGACCATTAGACAAAAAAAAAAACACTGGCTATTCTTAGTAGTTCTAAGGGCAATGTTTCTTGAAGAAAAACTAACTTGTTCTGATAGAGTGAAAGTGCGTGTAAGGATTAGCTGTTAAAATCACGTGACCCGATCTTTAAAGCTGCATAGTCCGATAAAAGCATAACATTTTCAAAACAAACAAAATTACCTAGATGTTATCGTACATATCTAACTTAGACATCATCATCATCATGCTGTCGGTCGCGATGCGACAAATACTGCTTTCATTACTTGACTGCCACTCTCCATTTAGCTCTCTGCTGTGAGAGTTGCTTCCATGAGTCGGTCGTTCCATGAAAGCTGCCTGCAAAAGTGTTGAAGTGCTGCTGGCTTTTGCAAGTTACCAGCGGCACTCTCTCGGGGAGCAAATACAGGTTTCACACCGGCAAGAACATGTCCAGACAGGCGCAAAACTATTTGTCCCTGCAGTGGCAGGTCGAGAGATGTTGGCAGTTCCATACATCAACCGCCCTTAATGCTGCCACAGTGACAGGGTTTGCCACAGTTTAGGGTTTGCTCCCTTAGCCTTCGGTTCTGTCAAGAACCTGTACCACAAGGCAGTGGTTTACAACTCTGCAGGGCAGGGGCATCAAACTCCCTGAGGTATTGCAATACCTGCAATACCTGCAATACCTGCATACCTAACTTAGACACTGATGCACTTATTAAGCATTTGTTGCCACATAGAGGGGAAAACAGCGGCAATCTAGTATAATATATTACCTCTGAAGCCTATAATGTCAGAGATTTGACGTGCCTGCAAAAATTAATTTTAAATGCTTGCACTTCAAATATCTCCAAAGTTAGCCATTTAAAGTAAAAGTTATTTCAAACTAAAGTAAAATAGATTATCACAATCAACTTAATATATGTATCTAAGAAAATGACAGAAACTCAAATCCATTGGACTATGCAACTTTAAGTTGATACAAGGCGCACACGAAGCAACAATGGTCCCCTACTAACAATGGTCAAATCAAAATGCAATCAATATGATCGCAGTGTAGCTAACATGGGTGCCAATATCTGGAACAAACTGTGAGGTGCAACAGGAAATGCAGAAAACATAGCGGTGTTTAAGAAACTACTCAAAAAAATAATGTAACCGAGAAATATAACTCATGAGTTCAACAGGTTAATTACAAAATCATGACCAGCATGACTCTATAGGAGTAGGTGCATGGCACGGCTCCAATGTCCACAGGCAAACTGCTGGCTGACGTATATTTCCTTCGTACAACATAAACAAGTAACAACATAAACCTAATTGAATCTATACGCTTAACAGCATGATTAGCCTTTAAGGCCTTACTAGCAACTAACACAAATAAGTTACAATATAAATGCACAAAAGAAACCCCAAAAAGGTTTATAGGTAAATGGACTAACACAAAGTGTGGGAAAAGCCTGATTTTGGATTGTTTGTAATCTACAAACAGTTACAACCCAAAAACACCCAAAAAAAACAAGAAAACCTCAATTATTACTCAAACAAAATTCAACAGATTTGAATCAAATTGGACTAGTGCTGCCTAGCGGTGAAAACAAGTATTACCACACTTATCCGTTATGGGTTGGGTAAATAAATTAATCACACAAAAATATATATTAATTCTGCTTCCACGTGTATTGATAATTTTCATCATATATTTCTTTGCAAATTAGCCGGTACTGAGTAACACAATTTCTGGCTTTGATTCTTGCCGCCTGGTGAGGAGCTTCTGAACGAATGAAGCTGTTAAAGTTTGTAATTTATATAAGGTGGACTTACCAAGTTTATAGCGGCAATCCTTTTGGGGGATATTCTGCTTCAGATGCCTCTGAAATAATTTTAAAAGACGGTTATTTCAATATTAATATACTTTCAGCATAGAATCTAATAAGTATGTATTACATATATTATATGTATTAGATACAATGATCAGACCACCATAGTGTAAAGATATAGGGATTTTCGGTTCGGATTTATATATTTGCCAAGAGCATTACTATTCTCGGGCGACAGAGTGGGGACCAGGATTATGTAACAGAGAAGCAATGGGTGCCCCACTCACTGTGTGACATAAGCGCCTATGTGGAAAATGTGATAACACATAGCGACTGAGATTGTGATGTGATGTTCATACTTAAGCGACGGTTAATGATTAGTGAAATGTCCCCTCAATGCACCAGAGGGAATACAAGTGGAGGGGAAGGACATTTTAAATATATTTGTATTGTAACTGTCTGCAACTACCTGTTGCCATGGGGCCAATGGGCAAGCACAACCAGCCATCCTGCATACATTATGGACACCACCTGCATCTGGGGGTTGAGTGACAGCTGCCCCCTATTAGGGCGTCCCCCACCCATGCTGTGGAGGGTGTCTGATTGGCTGGCTGTGTCAGCCCAGTCACCTGCATTCCTTATACCTGACACACAGACCCCACTCTAGGCACTCTTGTCCAGGACTCCAGACACTCTTGTCTGAGGCTCCACTTTCTACACCCAAACTAGCAGCAGCTGTTCAAAAGACACTGAGCTGTGTACAATAACCATGGGACTCAGGTTCAATGGGCTGTAGGCACTGATTCTTATATACACCAGCAAGAGTCATGAGGATCTGTGTGGGCGGTTGGTAAGGAGTGAAGGTGATAGGTCGCCAGGAGGTGAACAGGAGTTGATGCCAATAAAGCACAACTTCTTCACTGTCAATCTTGCGTGACTTGTATTGCTTTCTTCCTTATGAGTTGTGGAGAGTAACGCCAGGTGGGAACTGACAGACAGTTGTCAGAACACACCAGGGGAGAGTAGTGATACTTGGGGCTCTGACGGCCGAGTTCTCGACATATTACAATAGGTTTGACTCGACCAGGCTTTGAATCAGTGGGTTCGAATCCCATGATCTACCAAAACGGGAGACCTAGATTTGATATCCAACTAGGATACTGGGGAACTAATATGATGGACACTGCACGGTTCAGCAGTCAAATGTTAAACAAAATAGATTTAACATTCTAAGTTCTAAGCTGTAACTAAGATGTTAATTTATCATATTTTCATCGCAAATAAACTTAACCTTTTTCTTAAATTATTTAAAACTAAAGAATCAATGGTGGAATGGGAAGATACTGTATATGTCCCAATAGAAGCATGCGACCCAATAGAAGCAAACCCCCATTTCAAAATTGAAAACGCGCACACATTTACGATCATAGTCAGACTGAATGCGCATAAAATAAGACAATCCCACTTTATTTCAGAGGCACGACAAAAACAAATCCATGAAATTCTTTAAATTTGAATAGACGTGCATCCATGTGTCTGCACTCGCGCAGTGCGCGTCTATTGGGACATAGACGGTAGTAGGGGGTGAGGTGCCACCTGGAGGGCAGGAGGAGAATTAGGGGAGCTGCCTGGTAGTAGGTCTACTGCTGTCCAGGCCGCATCACCAACCTCCAGTAACCCAAACTACAAAGGAACATATCATACAGAGGTTACGGGAGAAGTAGATAGTGACAATAACAGAATGATAACAAAGCAGGATAATTACATAATAATACTTGCGTAAGTAGTTTATACCTGACATAATGATCAAACTAACACATTTATCACCAGACGGGATGGCCGAATGAGTTAGAGCGTCCGTCTCCTGTGCTGGTAGATCGTGGGGTCGTGGGTTCGAGTCCCGATCGAGTCAAACCAATGACTTTAAAATTGATACTTGTCGCTTCCTAGCCAGGCGCTCGGCATTATTAGGATAGGGCAAGGACGGGTGTGCTCAGTGTCAGGATAATGTGACTGAGTGGGATAGCAGGTCATGGTGCCACCGGCCTGGTTTCCCAGTGGGACAGCACTATAAAGTCACCATGAGTGCGCACCGTCACAAGTCGGTACCCGTCCTGATATGACCTAGATGTTGCTAGGACATAAAACAACAATACACATACACATACAACACATTTATCTATGCATTTTTTTTAATGATAGTGAAAACTCCAAATGGGCAAACTGTGCAACTTCAATACTTAAAGTCCGATGGATTTGAGTTTCTGTCATTTTCTGAGATAAATATATTGAATTAATGGCGATAACTTACCTCACTTAGCTTCAAGCAACTTTGGAGATACTTGAAGTGCAGACATGCAAAATGAATTTTGGCAAGCACAGCAAACCTCTGACACCAAAAGCTTTAGCGCTAGCGGGGGCTATTAAATTGGCTCGATGCTTCATTCTACGTGGTGACAAATTGTAAAATTTTCCGATATTATGACATATGAGGATATATGAACTCTACTATAATAAATTTCAACTTGTCTATATAATGGTAAATGGTAATATATAAAACCCAAAGGCATATGAGGGATATGTGGAGTTGGTAAACTATTACTCATAAATATAGAAATTGTATAGTACAATAGTATAGAGGAGGAGTGTCACTTCTTAGATACAGTCTTTGGAGGAGTTGCCTCACATACCCCCTCCCCCCAGGTGTTATTTATGGCTCACTACACACCACAAGGCACTGTAGCCAGCATGACAAGGCCTTGGATACAAGAGATTGAACTCTGATTGGTGGGTAGATGAATACCTGTTAGGGATTGGGAGATCGACCCATGTGACCACCACCATCTTGGATTCTAGAAACCTATATAAGATAATAAACCAGGGGCCATATGCAGGACGCCGTGTTAGCGAGCCAAAACGCGTTTACACGGGATTTCTGGTTTAGCGCCGAAAAGTCGGTATGCAGGAGGCGGTGATACACTAACACCGCGCGTTTAAGGTCCGCAACACTAACCCCGTTTCATAGGACGTTTAAGGGCGGTGTTAGCGTAAGGTTATGCCCAAATCTATTCAATGCTGTCATATTTAACAGAATTACATACGCAATAAGTGAAATTTTATCAATTTAACCATAAAAGCGAACCCAAATTAACGCTACCGCCGCATTGGCGGCGATATTAATAGCGTCGAATCGACGAATGTAAAGTAAACAAATCGCCGCCGTCGCAACCGCCGCGTCGACGTCGACATCCATACTGGCCGACGTCTACGCATTGGCGGCAATGTATTAGCGATTTGTTTACTTTACGCTCGTCGATTCGAAAATATTAATATTAATATCGCCGCCGTTACGGAGGCAGCGTTAATATTGCTTCGAATTTAGGGTTAATTTCCTCAAATTTCACTTATTGCGTATTTAATTCTGTTAAATATGATCGCATTTAATATATTTAAGCCTAATATATCGCTACAGACGCAGAGGGATTTCCCAAATCTATAAATACATTCATGTTTAGCTAAAATGAAAGTGTTACGCGCTCCTGCATACGACTTGACACAGTTCCCGATGTCGGTGATAGCTAAACGGTAACAGGCTCTAACACCAAACCCCGCTAACACTGACTCCTGCATATGGCCCCAGGAGTCTAGCTCTCCTACTTTTCACTCTTTCTCCACTTTCCTTCATTACCTGTATTGATTTCTCATTAGCCTGTCCATACCACTCACACCACCAGCCGTCGACTTTACAAAATGTTTAATAAGTGCATCAGTATCTAAGTTAGGTATGTAGGTTCAAATCTAGATAAGTGTTTCGGTTTTTAAAATGTGATACTTTATTTCGGACTGTGTAGTTTAACCCAGAGCCCTCCGACCAGACGGGATGGCTGAATGAGTTGAGCGTCCGTCTCCCATTTTGTACATCGAGTTTGAACCCTGGTCGAATCAAACCAAGCACTAGAAAATTTATACTTGTCGCTTCCTAGCCACGTACTTGACATTATTAGGATAGGGCAAGGACTGGTTAGCTCAGTGTCAGGATAATGTGACTGAGTGGGATATCAGGTCATGGTGCTGACAGACTGTTCTCCGAATGGGGCAGCACTATAAAGTCACCATGAGTGTGCACTGTCACAAGTCTGTAGGTACCCATCCTGATGTGACCTTAGATGTTGCCTGGATGTAAAACTCCAACAACCAACAGACCCAGAGCCCACCGGGCCTCGATGCCGATATCGTGCATTCACTGCTCACTCTTCGCCCTTTTTAGTACAAGTCGAGATGGTTGTTCCCATGATCCGAAGGTTCGCCTCTTGTGATGGATCTGATTGACCCTTGACCTTGATCTTAACCCTGATTGGTTCAATTCAGTGACCTTAGAGCATTGTCAGTAATGATGATACATTTATTTGTTTTTACTGGGCGGGTTGGGGCTGAGGCCGGGGGCTCTAGCTGAATGATTGCGCAAACTGACGGTAATGACACTATATGGATCCAGGTGGCGCCACGGGTACATGAGCTACATGGACATATATATATATATATATATATATTGTATATATATATATAAATATATATACGTAGTTTGAAGTGAGAGCCGGGAGACCATTGGAGTCGGTTCCCAGGCGGCGAGAAGCAGAGAGTGCCCGGTTACAGGGAAGCCTGCAGAGAATAAGGGTGTTGGGAAGCGAGTGGTGCCCAGACAGGGACACTGAAAAAGATTAGGGACTATTCTTTAATTATATTCACATAATAAATTATGTGTATTATAATGGATTATAATAATATAAATAACGAAGCATAATCCAAGGTTTAAATATAATATTGTATTATTGTACTATCGATATTATATGTATTAGGAGTCGCGCGTCCACCCCCTAACAGAGCATGTGAAAGGGGTGGCGCGCCACCTGGGTGGTGCTGAAAGAACCAAAACCCGATTGAATCTGTCTCACTTCGATTACAATAGCACACAAAATAAGACAATCCCACTTTATTTCAGAGGCACGACAAAAACAAATCCATGAAATTCTTTAACTTTGAATAGACGTGCATCCATGTGTCTGCACTTGCGCAGTGCGTGTCTTTTGGAGCATATGCGGTAGTAGGGGGTGAGGTGCCACCTGGAGGGCAGGAGGAGAATTAGGGGAGCTGCTTGGTAGTGGCTCTACTGCTGTCCAGGCTGCATCACCAACCTCCAGTAACCCAGACTACAAAGGGTGCACACAATCATGGTGACTTTATAGTGCTGCCTCACTGGGAAACCAGGCTGCCAGCACCATAACCCGATATCCTCCACGCAGTCACATTATCCCGACACTGAGCTAACCAGTCCTTATCCTATCCCATTAATGCCGAGCGCCAGGCTAGGAAGCGATCAGTATTAATGGTGTAAATCGTTGGTTTGACTCGGCCTGAGATTCAAACTCCTGACCTTTTGTGTTGGAAGCTTGCACTCTACCAAATAGGTCACTGCGACCGGTAATATATATAGGCCCATGTATCTTATATATATATGTATATATATATGTTGTATAAGAACTTATACAAATATAAATAATGAAAGTTCTACACATTTCATTGCCAATGATGTTTGATGCCACTAGTGGCGCCCACTCCCGGCATCCACACTCACTAACATCTGCAGCATCAGTCGCAGCGAAACCTCATATACAAGATTTACACATGTACTATGTATAATTTATTATGTGGATATAAATAATGGCAGCCCCCTTAATGTTTCTCTCTGTCCATCTTAACCTCCATGATATTCGCTGTGGAGCAGGCATTCTCTCCTTCCTGCCTCCTCCGCACCGTCAGCCAAGTCATTCTGCTCACTGTCATATGTATCACATATATATATCACAAATAGATATCACGTATATATAGATCACATATAGATATGTGATGGATAACGTATTATGTGAGTATAAAGGCACAGAAGAGAATTACTTGATTATATTATATTTACAGACTATATCCCCTCTATATATCTGTAGGTGTATTGCAGTCATTACTTTCTCATTCTCGGTGGATGTATTATGCTCATTGTTTTATCGTTCTTGATTGGTGTCTTGCAGTCATTGTTTTATCATTCTCGGTTGGTGTCTTGCTATCATTTTTTATCATTCTTGGTTGGTATCTTGCAGGTATTGTTCTATCATTATCTGTAGGTGTCTTGCGGGCATTGTTTTATCATTCTCGGTTGGTGTCTTGCTGTCATTGTTTTATCGTTCTTGGTTGGTATCTTGCAGGCATTGTTTTATCATTATCCGTAGGTGTCTGTGTCTTGCAGGCATTGTTTTATCGTTCTCGGTTGGTATCTTGCTGTCATTGTTTTATCTTCTTGGTTGGTGTCTTGCAGGCATGGTCTTAACGGTGCTGTGTTTGTGTTCCAGGCCTTTGCTCTTTGCCAGATATAGACTAGGCGTCAACAAACAGCATCTTTGTTTGCATGATATATAATATATATAGAAAATATATAATATATAATATACATTATATATATAATATATATTATATATATATAATATATACATATATAATATATATATAATATATATATAATATAGTTATATGAGTCTTACCTAGGTACAGATGATGGATAACTGTTGTTTTCCCGAGGTACGAGCCTCGGATAGTTGTGGGTCAGGGAGAAGGAAGCACATCCGGGTCCAGCAATCTTTTACATACTTAATAGGATATATTTAATATATATGTAAAATATATACGTGATGTATAGCACATTGTGCGAGTATAGAGGCACGGAAGGGAATTATTTCCTTATTATTTCCCTATTATTATTATTATTATTACACGATACACTGTACTGCCTCCTTAATGTGTCATGACTGGTGGCGCCATCTCGGTGCTTCCCGGTACCTGGATACCCGGAAAACATCACTGGCGTCGTGTTGACATTACCACACTCCTGATGCGACTGCGTCCAACAACAGGGTCCTGGGAATTTCTTTCGGCAACAACTGAAAACAAGTATGAGGAGAATGCAAACATGGTCCTGATATGACCATAGATGTTACAAGTACGTAAAACTCCAAAAACAAGAACGCAGACATGTTGAGGTTGGAGGTTGTTGTCATTGTTTTTTCCCCTCTTCAGAATGAGGCTGGCACATGGCACCTCGCCACTCTCTACTGGTGTATGCAGCAATACCCCACTCAGTCACCTTATCCTGATACCAAGCTAACCAGTCCTTGCCCTATCCTATTTATGCCGAGTGCCAGGCTAGGTAGTTGTAAGTCATTGGATTTTGATTGGTCAGGGTTCGAACCTATGACCTCCTGCAGAGGAAGCTGGCCAGTGCTCTCACCGACTAATCCATCCTGTCTGGTTGTCAGACCGATGCCATAGGCTTTTGCTAGTCTGGCTCCAGCCTTTGACAGAACCCAGACTACATAAATCTGACTTTTACAGACAACTGGCTTCTTCCTTTCTCCCAATGTTTATTTTGATTTGTTTTTAATTACATTTTTTAAAACAACAAAAATCATTGTAGAGTTAGCCAGGTCTTCATCTTCATATTCGCTCCATGTGTTTGTGAATAGTTAGTAGCTTATTCCCCAGTCACACTACGCTTGCAATCGCTTGCGACCACCAAAAAGGTGCGGTACCAAGGGAACACCAGCAGTCGGCAATCAGTTGGTGACTTCCAGGCGGCCATTTTGTGTCATTTTTGTCGTAAGGTGGTTGCAGCTGCTGCATCAAAAACCTGCTTGCGACCAAAATCGTTTTCAGTGCTTGCGACCGGTCGCTGAGCAGTCACCAAATGGTCGCCAACCAGTCACACACTCAGTGGGGGCATTTTGATCCCCGAGCAGTCGGTGACCGCTCGGGGATCACTCAGTAACCACACTGAACACACACAACACAAACACTCACACATATTCACACTCACACACATTCAAACTCACACACAGACACACACACAGACACGCAACACATGCAACACTCACACACACAGACACACACACACTCATCCACACTCACACACGGACCCACACATTCACACTCACACACATGCATGCATGCTCACACACATGCATGCATACTCACACACATTCACCTTCACACACACACACATGTATGTTCACACTCACATACATGCATGTACACTCACCCACATTCACACACACGCATGCATACTCACACACATTCACACTCACACATGCATGCACACTCACACACACGCATGCATACTCACACACATTCACACTCCACACGTGCATGCATGCTAACACACATTCACACTCACACACATTCACACTCACACAAATGCATACTCACACATATGCATGCATGCTCACACATGCATGCTCACACACAAGCATGCATGCTCACACACAGGCACACTCACATACATTCACACTCATACACACGCATGCATGCTCACAGACAGACTGAAGTCTGCTCAGCCACTAACATGGTAAAGCGCCTGTCACACCTTACCGGACTGAGTACCGGACACCACCGGACAAAGAATTGTCTAGTCCGGTGCTCTCCGGTACACAAAATGTATCGAAATGTATCAAAATGGAGCGTAATTGGGTCAATTGCCACCAGACAACCGGACAAGTACCGTACATGTACCATACATGTACCGTACATGTACCAGACAAAAACCGGACGAGAACCGGACAAGAACCAGACATGTAATGGATAGGTACCTGACATGTACCGGACAAAACGGACAAACCGGACACCAATGGATGGGTACCGGACATGTACAGTTGGGTACCGGATGGGTACCGGACATGTACCAGACAAACCGGACACCAACCGGACACGTCAGTCTGCAGTGTCCGGTAGAAGTTTTGTGCATGTTCAAAACTTGTACCGGACACCGCCGGATGGGTACCGGACATGTACCGGACATCGCCATACAGTACCGGACAGTGTCCGGTTCTCATCCTGGTCCCCAGTCCGGTAAGGTGTGACTGGGCCTTTAAACTCAACTGTCGACATTAAACTTCTCTACTTCCAGTTCCTGTTTGTCCGGCCCTTTTCGGTATCTGGTAACCACCTGGAAGTTGCTCCACGTGAGACACAGTCGAATGTGAAGGTCTCGAGAGATGCCTGCACACCTAACAGGACGTAACAGACGGGATGGCCAAATGAGTTGAGCGTACATTAGTTCAAAGTTACTTTTATTTTAAATGGTAAACTTTTGAGATATTTTTAGTGCAAACATGAAGAATTAGTTTTGGCAAGCTTGCCAAAACCACACCAAACAAACACAAGACTCAGTGTTGCCTTCTACACAGAAACAAATGCTTAATAAGTGCATCAGTATCTAAGTTAGATATGTAAAATTAAATCTAGATAATTGGTTTTGAAAATTTGATATTTCATCAGACTGTGCAGCTTTAAGGAGGGGAAATTTCAATCATAGCCGATTTGTCTTCCTCATTCCACTGCTCCTTGCCCTATCCTAATAATGCCGAGTGCCAGGCTAGGAAGGGACAAGTTTCAATTTTTAAGTCATTGATTTGACTCGACCAGGGTTCGAACCCATGATCTGCCAGAACCGGAGACGGGCGCTCTAACTCATTCAGCCATCGCGTCTGGTTAATGCATGTTAATATCGTTATGACCTTAGCAGTTGCTAGAATGTAAAACCCCCCAATAAACTAGCCATTCCAATTTTCAGGCTTTTGCCCGTGAGTACACTTCGAACCCGTGACCTAGGTTAGGTTCGGATCACGATTGGATCTCGCGCGGGTTCCAAGCTACCATAAACATATGGGGAATGGAGCGGGGTGACGGGAGAGTTCAAGTTCAAGGTCAAGGTCAAGGTCGTCAGCGCCGACCTCTCACCCTCCAAGCACCTACACCGCGAAGCGTGAACGCAGGAGCAAACCCGACCCAACCTCGGCTGGGAGATTTCAGGCCGTGACGCACTCGGTGACACGGCGATCTCCAGACGGCAACAGAGGCAGAATCGGCTGGGAGAGCACCTCGCTTGTACCAGCTGAACCCGGTCAGCGCTCTCCAAGCACAGCCCTGGAGCCCTGGGGGGGGGTGGGGGGGGGGGGGGGTTATCGATTGTTGCCGGGGCGAGGTGGAGAGGGAGTTTTAACACAGCAACATCCTCCCTCAGAGGTAAATGGTTAGTTGGTTAGTTGGAACTCCCAACATCTCCCGACCAGCCACTGCAGGGACAAATAGTTTTGCGCCTGTCTTGACATGTTCTTGCCGGTGTGAAACCTCTATTTGCTCCCCGAGAGAGTGCCGCTGGTAACTTGCAAAAGCCAGCAGCACTTCAACACTTTTGCAGGCAGCTTTCATGAAATGTACAACCGCACAAAACACCATACCGGCTTGGTCGTCGCCCGGGTTACCAAGGACCGCGCTGCTCGAGCTCATCTTCCGTCGACAGCGGAAAATCAGCTAGGAGGAACACAACGCAACACAACACAACTACTGACGCGTTCAATCATGAGGCTAACCTGGAAGGACAAAGTGACGAATAAGGAAATACTCGAACGGATGGGGCTGCCCTCTATGGAAGATCTTCTGATCAAAAAGAATCTCCGGTGGACTGGACACCTCATGAGGATGTCATCAGACAGGCTACCAAAGCAGATCCTCTATTCTCAACTGTCTTCTGGCTACAGAAAGAGAGGGCGCCCCCGTCTCCGGTTCAAAGATACCATCAAGAGAAACCTGAAGCTGAGAGACATTAAGACCGACTCATGGACGCAACTCTCACAGCAGAGAGCTAAATGGAGAGCGGCAGTCAAGTAATGAAAGCAGTCTTTGTCGCATCGCGACTGACAGCATGATGATGATGGTTGTTGGAGCTTTACGTCCTGGCAACATCTAAGGTCTAAGGTTTCTAAGTTCATATCAGGACGGTTTTGTTTGTTTGTTGCTGTTTTACGTCCTAGCAACACCTGAGGTCATATCAAGACGGGTACCGACTTGTGACAGTGCACACTCATAACAACTTTATAATTCTTCCCCACTGGGAGACCAGGCCCCCAGCGTCATATTATCCCAAGACTGAGCCAACCAGTCCTTGCTCCATCCTAATAATGCCGAGCGCCTGACTAGGAGGCGACACGTATTAAATTTAAGAATAAATGAGCAGAAGGGAATTATTATGATTGTTCTTATTGTTATTCTGTATATTGCCACCTTCTTGCTTAGATAAAGGATCCAACCTGTACTCGCAGGACAGGGGTGAATACCAGCCCTATATAAAAGCGGTCGAAAAAGCGGGGAAATGAAATGAGAGCCTAAATCTACAATCTAAAAAGCAATACTTATTCTTTATATATGTCTTAATATTTCCCTGCTACCTTTGAGTTGAAAAATATAATAAAACATATAGCTTAATAGAATTTAAAGGTGAAATCGATGGCGTTCTATAGCCGCCATCTTGTCTTTTTGCATTCTCTCCCATTTCAACAACTCTGTGCCGATATAAGTACCCATTTGATACTGTAGGCAGGCATTCTACTTCCTGTTCCATACTGAAGCTATTTTCGCCCGTATTTACACTACGTTGTCATTCACCCGTATACTACAAGTACAGGGTGAATCTTTTATCTCCTCCTTGCTATGCTTATGACTGGAGCGCCACCACCGGTGCTCCTCCTCCCTACTGGGTGCGCCTAGCCGCCATTCACACCAGACAATTTTTTAATTTTTTAATTTTAGGCAAGGGTAGGCAAAGGCTGTTATTCCCTAGCCAGCGAATATATACTCATTCCACTATGTTTGTCCTGTGTTCCTTCTCTATTGTAGCTGCTTCTTTGTACACAAATATACATAATTATACCGACGCCCCCTAGTGGGAGGCTAAGGATTAACACGTGTGTATATACATAACCAATACCCATACTCATAGAGGTGGAAAATGATATGATATCACCAAAATCCAGCAAACAGAAACGGAAATAGCTCGTCGAACCTCGCTACGCAGCAAACAGGGTGGACGACAGCGATTGGTTAATAATATACTCGTGTTGAATCGCATAATATTGAAAGAATAATTATTCAAGCTTTTATATGTATATGTCAATAGACTAGGTTGTAATTCCAAACTTCCATGTTTATGCCAAATTATTCTATATTTCTATTAATTAAAAATATAATTGACGTTTTGGACTGCGCGTACCGGCAAATTCAATGGCCCGCCCCCAGGCATTTGTTTTGCTCTCGACACGTTTTCAAGTGGGGGGTCGGTCCTAAGCATTGCTTATTCATATTATCTACATATATTTATATATACATATATATAATTATATGGGATTCCTGGAATGTAGAACTGTTAATAATAGCAAAGGGGTGCATGTTCCAGGAAAGATTAGATTAACCTCCCCCCCCCCCCTTCACCCTGCCTCCTCCCCCTCCCCGTCCCTCCGCCTCCCCCCCCATCCCCCTCCCCCCCATCCCCCTCCTCCCCCTCCCCCCCCCCCCGCCCTCCTGCTCATCCTACTACGTTGGAGCTCACTTATCCCAGTAGACATCACCGACCCGCCCTCTGACGGCAGTGACCAGAACTAATGGTATGGGTAGCCTCTCACTGTGCAGCAGTGCTTTCTGGGAAAGTCTTTACAGATGGCTTCTTTGTTTGTTGGGGTTCTACATCCTGGCAACATCTACGGTCATATTAGGACGGGTACCGACTTGTGACAGTGTGCACTCATGGCAACTATTATAGTGCTGCCACACTGGGAAATCAGGCCACCGGCACCATGACTTGATATCCCACTCAGTCATATTATCCCGATACTGAGCTAACCATTCCTCATCCTGTCCTAATAATGCCGAATGCCAGGCTAGGTATCGACAAGTATCAATTTGATAAGCCATTGGTTTGACTCGACTGGCACAAGCTCTAACGATTCGATCACCGCACCCGGTGGTCGCCATGTAGGAAAGAGATCATTAACGTATATGTATAGTAGTGAAAGGGCTTCAAATTCTCCATTTTCAAATTCTCCATTTTCAAGAAAGGCCTCAATACATTGTAGTGAGTTGCACTGCTCTCTCTATAGGGGAAAAGCCACACACAGGTAGATGTGGGTAGTTGGATTGCATCAGGGAGCCTAGATAATGTAATGGTTAGGTCCTTACCCCAGAATGGCAGACATTTGGGTTCAGGTTCCACTGTGGATACCGGACACGGTGGCCGAATCGGTAGAGCGCAGGACTCGGATGCGGAAGGTCAGGAATTCGGTTCCGGTGGAGTCAAGCCAATAACTTCAAAATTGATACTTGTCGCTTCCTAACCTGGTGCTCGGCATTAGTAGGATAGGGCAAGGACTGGTTAGCTCAGTGTCAGGATAATGTGACTGAGTGGGATATTGGGTCATGGTGCTGGCGGCCTGATCTCCCAGTGGGACTAGCACTATAAAGGAATATAAAGTCACCATGAGTGTGCACTGTCACAAGTCAGTACCCGTCCTGGTATGACCTTAGATGTTGTCAGGACATAAAATTCAAACAAACCACTGTAGGTGTGATGCTTCCATTTGTTTGCACGCTTCCCATGACAAGGCCATTTGTGGGGCTTCGTGACTCTTCGATTGCAGAGCCTACTGACAGTGCGTCACATTTTGGTGAGATGTCCTCACCTACAACCAGTTAGACATGATGTATTTGGAAATGAGGGTGTGATGGAATCGCTCTGATTCCACCACAACTCATTATAAAATTTTTTAGGGAAACTGGTTTTTACCAAAATTTCATTTTCTATTTTTAATTTGAAAAGTCTTTTGCTGTTGATTTTATTTATCATATACCGTCAGTTGTATGTTCGTTTGGCATACATTTCTGTGATCTGTTTTAGCAGTTTGAAATGCAATTTTTAGTCAGATATGCTTATCCACTGTCTGACCCCCAATAGCTGATGTTTACTTTTTGTATCAGGGGGTCGTTAAGCAAACAAACAAATCGTGTATTCACTGCGATACACAAATATTGATCATCACTGGGCCCGGCTATGTTTCCATAATATATCATAGAGGAACGCCACCAATCTGTGTGCGCATTCCCTCGTCTACATCATTCTACGAGATCATTTCAATGAGGAGGGTTAGTCGTTAGCGTTGACTGACCCCAATTGCCTCAGTATTCCCTTCTATGTGGTGACAGATGTTTAATAAGCGCACCAGTATCTAAGTTATATATGCAGAATCAAATCTAGATAATTGTTTTGGTTTTGAAAATTTGATGTTTTCATCGGACTATGCAACTTTAATATCTGTATAAGTTTTGTACATGCGTATATATATATATATATATATATATATAACACCTTGGGGCTTCGAGTTGGAAGCACAAAGGGGAGCAGTAAGTAGTACATGAACTGACAACGAGGTGGTGCCAGTGGGCGACGACACAGGAAATGCCACCTAGTGGATTCGACGATACATAATTACTTATATTATATTAATATAATAAGCTACACAGCACATATGTGCACAGCTAGTCACTCAATGGTGATTGTTTGTGTCGCTTTTCACACGGCTTGTTGACCTTGTGTGACCTTGTATTGCCTTGTTGTCCTAACCCGCCCTCTGCTTATGAGCTTTTGCTTGTTTCCATGTCGAAATCGGGTCATGAGGTCATAATGACTGACACTGCACTCCCATTCTCACCCCCCCCCCCACCCCCACCCCCACCATCACCCACATAGCCCGGCCTGCTCTATATACTGCCGTCACACAAGATACATACATACATACGTACATACATACATACATACACACACATACATACTTGCATACATACATACATACATACATACATAGATACATAGATACATACATACATACATACATACATACATACATACATACATACATACATACATACATACATACATACATACATACATACATACATACATACACAGTTCATGCGCAAATCCCCATAAACACAAATCCAAAAATTGACATGCATTAAAAAAAAATTTTACCTGAAGGTAATTTTAATTCTCACTAATTCCTTGTTGGTTGTGAGGAAATGGTTATTGAGCAATGAACAAAAAATAGGAATGCAAAGACTCCAATGTTTATCTCAATATTCGGATTGCCGTTTACGGGGTTTTGCGTCTGAACTCTTCATAGGTGTGGCTGGGGGTGAGTGGGGGTGAGGCTTATAGTGTGTAGGGGTGCGTTAGTAGTTGGAGTGGGTGTGAGTGGGAGAATGGATGGAATGAGGATGTGGGTGTGGATGATTGTGGGTGAGTGTGTGGGTTTGTGGGTGTGGGTGGGTGAATGTGTGGGTGTGTGGGTGAGTGTGTGGGTGTGTGGGTGAGTGTGTGGGGGTTGATGACTGCGTGCGAGTGGGTGAGTGTGGGTGGTGATGGTGGGTGGTGAGTGTGGGTGAGTGTGTGGGGGTTGATGACTGTGTGTGAGTGGGTGAGTGTGTGGGTGGCTGAGTGTGGGTGGGGATGAGTGTGTGGGGGTGGGGGTTAATGTGTGGGGGGATGACTGTGTGTGAGTGGGTTTGTTGTTTGTTTGTTGTTGTTTTACGTCCTAGCAACATCTAAGGTCATATCAGGACGGGGTGTGAGTGGGTGAGTGTGGGTGTGTGGGTGCGGGTGAGTGTGTGGCTGATTGATATGAGTGTGGGTGTGTGGGTGCGGGTGAGTGTGTGGCTGATTGATATGAGTGTGGGTGTGTGGGTGCGGGTGAGTGTGTGGCTGATTGATATGAGTGTGGGTGTGTGGGTGCGGGTGAGTGTGTGGCTGATTGATATGAGTGCGGGTGAGTGTGTGGCTGATTGATATGAGTGTGGGTGTGTGGGTGCGGGTGAGTGTGTGGCTGATTGATTGATTGGTGGTTTCTTTACGCCGTGTCGGCAGCATAGGCCATATTCACGGCAAGAATAGTTAGTTTTTTTATGTGTGGCTGTGATGGGAGGTAAATGAATAAACAAAGAGTGTCAAGGAGTGGTTGCTACTGTCATAGAGGGCGCTCTACAGGTACATCCGGTAAGAGGCGCATGCGCACAACGTGTACATGGTCCCTACTAGTGGGTAAGAGACCAAGGTGAGAGCAGATACAACCATTCACCAACCACTCTCACCACCCTCACCTGTTTGTTTGCTGTAGTTTAGCGCCCTACCAACATCTAAGGTTGGTTGGTTGTTGGGGTTTTACGTCCTTGCAACATCTAAGGTCATATCAGGACGGGTACCTACCGACTTGTGACAGTGCATACTTATAGCGACTTTATAGTGCTGTCCCACTGGGAGACCAGTGTCGCAAGCACCATGACCTGATATCCCACTCAGTCACATTATCCTGACACTCAGTTACAAAGTCCTTGCCCTATCCTATTAATGTCGAGGGCCTGGCTATGAAACGACAGGTATCAATTTTTAAGCCATGTTTCTATTTAATTGCCTCACTATGCCCTTCGATAGTGGGTGCGTAGTGGGTGCGGAATGGGTGCGGAATGGGTGCGGAATGGGTGCGGAATGGGTGCGGAGTGGGTGCGGAGTGGGTGCGGAGTGGGTGCGGAGTGGATGCGGAATGGGTGCGGAATGGGTGCAGAATGGGTGCAAAATGGGTGTGGAATGGGTGTGGAATGGGTGCAGAATTGGTGCGGAATGGGTGCGGAATGGATGCGGAATGGATGCGGAGTGGGTGCGTAGTGGGTGCGGAGTGATGCGAATGGGTGCGGAATGGGTGAAATGGGTGGAATTGCAGTGATAGGCGATGGGTGCGAGTGGGTGCAGGGGTGCGAATGGTGCGGAATGGGTGCGGAATAGGTGTGGAATGGGTGCATAGTGGGTGCGGAATGGGTGCGGAATGGGTGCGGAATGGGTGCGGAATGGGTGCGGAGTGGGTGCGGAATGGGTGCGGAATGGGTGCGGAGTGGGTGCGGAATGGGTGCGGAATGGGTGCAGAATGGGTGCGGAATGGGTGCGGAATGGGTGTGGAATGGGTGCAGAATTGGTGCGGAATGGGTGCGGAATGGGTGCGGAATGGGTGCGGAATGGGTGCGGAATGGGTGCGGAGTGGGTGAGGAATGGGTGCGGAATGGGTGCGGAGTGGGTGTGGAATGGCTGTGGAGTGGGTGCGGAATGGGTGCGGAATGGGTGCGTAGTGGGTTTGGAATGGGTGCGGAATTGGTGCGGAATGGGTGCGGAATAGGTGCGGAATGGGTGTGGAATGGGTGCGGAATGGGTGCAAAATGGGTGTGGAATGAGTGCGGAATGGGTGCAAAATGGGTGCAGAATGGGGTGTGGAATGGGTGCGGAATGGGTGCAGAATGGGGTGCGGAGCCACAAACACAAAAACAACAACACAACAACAAACCAAAGGGGTGCGGAATGGTGCGGAATGGGTGGGAGTAGGGGCAGAATGGGTTGCGATGGTTGCGGAATGGGTGCGGAATGGTCGTAATGTGTCGGAATGGGTCGAATGGGTGCTGAATGGTGCCAGAATGGGTGCATGGCGAATGGGGCGGATGGGTGCGGAACGGGTGCGGAATGGCAAGGTGCATAATCGTGCGGAATGGGTGCTGAATGGGTGAAGCAAGAATGGGTCGAACGGAGCAATGGTGCGGAAGGGTGCGGATGGTGCGAAATGGTTGCGAATCAGAAGGTGCCGGAACGGTGCGAATGGTGCGGAAGGAACAAAGGTGCGGAATGGTGCAGAATAGGTGCGGAAATGGGTGCGACTGGTGCGGACTGGTGCAATGGTTCGGAATGGGTGCGAAATGGGCAAAAAAATGGGGCGGAATGGGTGCGGATTGGGTGCTGAAGGGTTCCGGAATGGTGCGGAATGGGTGCGGAATGGGTGGAATGGTGCGTAATGGGTCGGAATGTTTGCGTAATGGGGTGCGGAATGGTGCAGAATGGGTGCGGAATGGGTGCGAATGGGTGCGAATGAGCGGAATCAGGGTGCAGAATGAGTGCGGAATGCAGGTGCAGAAGGGTGCAAAGCGAATGGGTACGAATGGGTGCAAATGGTGCAGAGGGTGCGGAGTGGGCAGGGTGCGGAATGGGTGCGGAATGGGTGCGGAATGGGTGCGGAATGGGTGCGGAGTGGGTGCGGAGTGGGTGCGGAATGGGTGCGGAGTGGGTGCGGAGTGGGTGCGGAGTGGGTGCGGAATAGGTGCGGAATGGGTGCGGAGTGGGTGCGGAATGGGTGCAGAATGGGTGTGGAGTGGGTGCAGAATGGGGTGCGGAATGGGTGCGGAGTGGGTGCACCAGTAACAAACTTGGTTAGGTAGGATCAAATGTAGGTCAGTGTTTTGGTTTGAAAAGAGCACCAGGGCTCCAAACCATAAGTATCACAAACTTTTATAAATTACACTAACCAAACCCTAAATCATAAGTAAAATCAGGAACAACTAATACACGCTGTGATGCTCATGCGTTCCTCCATGCGCACAGGTAAAAGTAATGGAGGTATGCATGACTATCTATCAAAAGGGGCCATATGCGTTGTATGCACCAGCACATACGCCCCGAATCCATCAATCACTAAACTAAAATAAATTCAAAACAAAATCAAAACTCGCGAAATCAAGCAACCACTATCCTAAAAAAAAGAAGAAAATTTAAGTACGTAAAATAAATATGGTAGAAGAAATTGAAGGCAAG
Source organism: Branchipolynoe longqiensis (assembly GCA_030323885.1). NCBI lineage: Eukaryota > Metazoa > Annelida > Polychaeta > Phyllodocida > Polynoidae > Branchipolynoe > Branchipolynoe longqiensis. The sequence goes on from CM059202.1 coordinate 44,792,929, forward strand.
CTGGGAAGGGGCACACACTTCACCCACTTAAACTGCCAGAGCGCATCCAATAAAATAGACATAATAAAAATGCATCTAAAAAAAGACAATCTAGATGTACTAATGTTATCAGAGACATGGTTCACTGACAAAGACCACAACAACACCCTCAATATAGACAGATATATGCTTGTAAGTAATGAGAGACAACATATTAATGCAATAAACCAAATAAAAAAGGGTGGAGGTGTTGCCATTTACTGCAAAGCCACCAAAAACCTAGACACTGAAAGGCTAAAACCAACAAATCTCTCAAATGAGCACATAGAACTACTATGGTGCCTAATAAAAACCGTAAAACAAGCAAATGTAGCAATAGCAAGCCTCTATAGGCCACCGTCAGGTGAAATTAAAGTATTCCTTGAAGCACTAGAAAAGAGCATAAACAGTGTAAAAAAATCAACAAATGCAGAATTCTTTGTGCTAGGGGACTTCAATGTGAATTACAGCAGCAATGAAAAAAATAAACTAATGCTGCAAACCACCATCAAAATCTTAGGCCTGCAGCAGCTCATCACTGAAAGCACAAGGCTAAGCAACAATATCTCAACAATAGATCTAATATGAACCAACTCAAACCATGCCACAAAATGGGGCACTAGAAGCTGGGGTATAAGTGACCACAAACTAGTATATGCAACCAAGAAAAAGCTTAAAAGCACAAATCACTATGAATACAAAATAGGCAGGTCCCTAAAAGACTACTCAGAAGATGCATTAAAAAATCATCGGCACCAAAACATAAACAACATCACACAAAACAGAGATTATGATGATGATATCTATTGGGACAACATCATCACAGAAATAAGAAAATCAACTGATGAGATGTGTGGCATTAAGAAAATAAGAATTTTAAAAAAACAGGACCCCTGGGTAGACAATGACCTGCTAACACTCATCATAGCCAAAAGTAAACTGGGTGATAAAGCAAAGCACACAGAAACTATAGAAGACAAACTGGCCTACCATATCACCAGAAACAACTCTCTCAAAGCTGTGAGAACAGCAAAAAAGAAATACATAATAAAGCAGGACAAAGACTGGGGAAGCAATACAAAGAAATTCTGGAAAAATGTAAACCTATTATTCCCCAAAAATAACAAAGAAGGGCACACACACTTCCAAGATAACGAAGGGACAATGCTCACAGACAAAGGTGCAGCAAACAAACTGAACACACACTTCACCACAATAGGGCAAAAGCTGTCAGAACTTTTTTTAAAAGATGGGAAAATAGATCAGGAACTGTGCAGAACGAAATCCCGACCTGCAAAACAGATATGATAGAGTTGGTTGTTTGTTTGTTGTCCTTTTACGTCCCAGCAACATCTAAGGTCATATCAGGATGGGTACCAACTTTTGACAGTGTGCACTCATGGTGACTTTATAGTGCTGCCCCACTGGGAGACCAGGCCACCAGCACCATGACCTGATATCCCACTCAGTCACATTATCCTGACACTGAGCCCTATCCTGATAATGCCGAGCGCCTGGCTAGGAAGCATAAAAAAGTTAATAAATGACATAGACATGAATAAATCAAGTGGAATAGATTAAATACCAACCAAAATACTGAAAGAGGCACTCCAAGCCATCCCGGCCACTATAGTAGACCTATTTAACATCTCTTTTGAACAGGGGTATTTTATCTCAGACTGGAAAATGGCAACCATCACCCCCATTCACAAAAATGGAGACAAACAAAACATGGAAAATTACAGGCCAATATCAATTCTTCAAACCCCAGGCAAGCTCATTGAAAAGGTGTTACATAGACACATAAATGAACATCTGGAAAAAACCGATATACTAAACGAAAGACAAGGGGGCTTCAGGAAACTGCACTCCACATCAAAAACAATAGCTAACCTAACAAATGACATACTGGCATCAATGAACCAAAAACAATTAGTTGGAGCAACCTTCATTGACTTCAGCAAGCATTTGACACAGTAGACCATAAAATACTACTGAAAAACATAAAAACCATGGGCATAAAATCCAACACTATGGACTGGATAAAATGCTACCTGAACAACAGGCAAAAGAAAACAAAAATAAACAATACACTATCAGACAACCAACCTGTCACATGTGGTGTACCCCCAAGGGTCAGTGTTAGGGCCACTGCTCTTTATAATCTACATAAACGATCTTGAAAAATGGTTGCAAACTGAATGCCGCCAACTATATGCAGATGACACAGTCATATATGCAAATGGCACCACAGAAGAGGAGGTAATAACTAAACTAAATAAGCTCCTACTAAAACTAGACGAGTGGTGTGAGTCCAACAAAATAACAATCAACACAAGCAAATCAAAAACAGTACTCTTCTCGCATAGAAAATGTAGACCATTACAAATACCTAGGCCTTGAGTTGGACAGCCAACTAAACTACAACCTATATATTAAAAAATTATCCAAAAAGTAAACCATAAACTGTGGCTATTTGCAAAGCTAAGAGACTACATGGCACAAGAAATGTCAATAAAAATCTTCAAGGGCATGGTGCTCCCCTATTTTGAGTATGGAGATGTAAACTACATGGGTGCGAAAAAATCTGCCTAAGAGTATACAAGCTGCCACCACCTATGACATACACAAAAGAACCAAAGTAAAATTGCTAGAAAATAGGAGAATAATTCATCTGAAAACATTAGCATACAGCTATAGTCAAAGCAATAAACTCCTAACAAAGCCACAAAGGACTACTAGAGAAAATAATGTGCCACTACTAAAGCAGACCAGAAGCCAAATAAAAGCTCATGAGAGAAGCACGCTGGAAATGGCTGCCAAGCTGTGGAATGCCCAAACGGTAAAGGAAGACAAATTCCTGACCTAAAAACATACAAAAAATATCTGTGCAAAATAAGGCTAGGAAAGCCCAACTAAGCTGCACTGCAAAGGGGCATGTGATATGTCATGGCCCACCAGCGGGACGCCCAATGGAAGGTAACCATGCCAAAAGTAGCCAGATAGCACACCACACAGCTATGTACAAGCCTATGATATGTAAATAGGAGTAGGCTAGTCTAGTAGTAAGAGCAGAAAAACATAAAACACATATATGCCAAGAAAATCCAAAAAAACTAACATAGGCTACTAACCATATCAACCAATTATCTATCTGCTACTGAAATTCAGGCAATCAAATACCTTATCAGCAGCTACTGTGTGATAAGATAACACCAACACTACAACTGGCCAGCATTGAAAACAAACCTGAATACCCGGGCTTATATGTTATGGACAGTATAAATACAGCCTCAATAAGAAATTAAAAAAAAATAACTGATTAATAATTAATTCAATTAACCCTGCACTGAGGTCTAATTAATTAATTAATTAACTGATAGCCCTGTCAATGTAAACATAGTCGTACACTGTGCCTCTATTAGTATTAGGTAGCGCTACAAACCTTTCCTACCTGCAGAGTCCGTTGAAGGCATAAATCGTTCCAAGACCAAAACACTGACCTAGATTTGAGCTAACATAATTGGTCGTAATGCGAAGCATTTCGTTTGATGCGAGGGAAGGCAGAGCGACTCCCCCCCCCCCTCCCGGGCCTTCACCCAGCATTCGCGCCTCGCGCGACGCCCGCTGCTCACCCTCGCCCTCCCCCGGCCCTGAGCGTTCACGCCTCTCCTGCCACTGCTCACTTTCTCCCTTATAAGGCCGCCCGCCGGCCTCCCTCAGGCACTCGCCCTCCTGCCGCCTTCCAGCTCTCAGCCCTTTCTCCGCCCGCTCCCCCTCCACGTAGGCCCCGGACCCTCCTCTCACCCAGGCCTGCCTATCCGGGCCCCCGCCTCGGGCGCCCCGCGCCCCCGCCTCGGGCGCGCCTCGAGCCCTCTCCTTACTCTTTGGCGGAGGGCTCCTCGGCCCCCCCTCTACCAGAACTCTGACATTGCTCCTTATGAGCCCCTCCTGTATTCTATCTTCTGCTCCTCATGAGCCCCTCACTTACTGCTCCTCACGAGACTGTTGCTCCTCATGAGCCCCTCTGTTGCCCTGCTTGATTTTTACCTTACTCTTCTCATATGTTTTGTTATCTTCTTTCATACTGTTTGTATATTGCCCGAGGCGTCACAATAAACGCCTCAGTTTCCCACCTCCGCCTCTGTTCTTCCTTCTCGCGCATCGAAGAGTTCATGCACAAAACCATGTAAACACCAATCCAAAAATTGAATTAAAATAAAAGATTTTTACCTGAGGGTCATTTTAATCATCACTAATTCCACTTTTCTAACTACAATAGACCTATTTCAATGTTTACTAACATCGTGTATGCACGCGCAGCTTGGCTGCAGAACGAAGGCACACTGTCATTGAGTTTGCCGGTGTCATGGTATAAAACCCCTGCCAGATCGCAGCCCCTGCCGTGGCTTCTGCGCATGCGCAGAGGTTGTAAACAAGCTCAGCTCGGCTGCTGAACGAATACACACTACCAGTGTCTATTAAAGATTAATAGAAATGCACAACCCTAACCGTATAAATTTAATATAATCTGTTCGTTGGATATGTTTTCTATATATGTTCCAGGGGGTTTGTTTCTAGGTGGTGTAAGTTTCATAGATATTTCACTTTTTCTGTATGAAGATTGCACTGACACTCAGAATATCCCAACTTTCACTATTATCTCTGTTTTTAATACTTTCAGCATAAATTGCTCTTAGGTTACATTAAATACTTCAGATCTTCCTCTTCAATCGCGCATTAAGATATTTTTAATCGATCCACTGAAAGTTTTTAAATTTATTTTACAAAAATAAATGCTTAGTCAACTGTCTTCACGGCAGGGGCTGCGATCGGGCCGGGGTTTTATACCATGACACCGGTACGCGGAGTGAAAAACGTAAGTTTTATTCAAAATTAATAGAAATCCAGAACCCTAACTTCATCAATTTAATATAATCTTTTTGTTAAACATGTTTTCTATACGTATTACAAACGGTTTGTGTCTAGATGGTGTGGTTTTAGAAATATTTAACTTTTTCTGTATGAAGATTGCTCACGGCCATTGACAATGCATTGAGTTTGCTGGTATAGGCAGTGCAAAACGTAAGTTTGATTCAAAATTAATAGAAATCCGGAACCCTACCCTCATCAATTTAATATAATCATTTTCTTAAACATGTTTTCTATATGTGTTCCAAACGGTTTGTGGCTAGGTGGTGTGGTTTTAGAGATATTTAACTTTTTCTGTATGAAGATTGCTCATAGCCCTTGAATTTGCAGTGTGACACTGTGTCGTCCTGCAGCCAAAATGTGCGTGCACTGACCTAGTTACGTATGCTGACATCATATGAAATAGGTCTATAGGATAGGGCAAGAACTGGTTGGTTCTACACCATGATAATGTGACTGAGTGGGATATCGTCTCTCGGGTTGTGGAAGTACAACCAAAATCACCATCAGTGCATGCTGTCACAAGTCAGGGACCGTCCTGGTGGGTATGACCTCTGATGTCACTAAGGTGTTGAACCTCAATCGCTAACTCCATTTGGATGGAAAATACCCAGAATTCCTCAGTGCAACTAGCAGCGACGCAGAACGGACCTACCTGTTGCCTGAGTAGGTTCGCCTGGTGATTGATTACCTCACACATCGTTACAGGAGCAGTAACATGACCGACATAACTTTACTTAAAGCTGCATAGTCCGAAGAAATATCAAATTTTCAAAACCAAACCAATTATCTCGATTTGATTTTACACATCTAACTTAGATACTGATGCACTTATTAAGCATTTGTTTCTGCGTAGAAGGCAAAACTGAGTCAATTTAACAGAACCTGTTACTGCAGAAGTCTATAGCCCCGTTTACACGGGCGATTTAAAACTTTTCATATGAACCCACTTGCCTAGATCGACTCACATTTGGCGTGTAAACGCGGCTCTGTGGCGTTTTAGGGCTGAATCGATTCATATGAAACGCCTCATCTATACCACCTCGGGAGGTGGTTTATTTGAAGCGATTCAGCTTGTTCCCAGGCGGCGGTAGTGTAAAATAGTAGTGCGTGCCGGGAACAGGGGGAGCAGTAACTAATCGCTGGTGCCCGGCAGTGTTAGGGCCCGATTAGGCCGAAATCTAGTGAATGCGATCATATTTAACAGAATTACAGACTCAAATAATGAAATTTAATTAAATTAACCTTAAATTCCAAGCGATATTAACATAGCAGCTACATCTGCATCGAATCGACGTGTGTAAACTAAACAAATAGCAATGCTTGCCGGCTACAGGCGGAACTAAGGCTGCTTGTTCCCGGCGACAAAACACTTTCAAACTCTGTCAGTGTAAACGTGCCTCTGAAACGCTTCATATAAATCGCTTTGTCTAGAACGTTTCACAATTCCCCGTGTAAACACGGCTTTAGGTGTCAGAGTTTTGGCAAGGTTGCCAAAACTAATTTTCCATGTTTGCACTCAAAATATCTAAAACGTTTACCATTTAAAATAAAAGTAACTTTGAACTAGTGTAAAGTAGATAGATACTAGTGAGCAATCTAATATATTTATCTCAAAAAAAAAGCAGGAACTCAAAACCATCGGACTATGCAACTTAAAGTTGCATATCCCGATGGTTTTGAGTTTCTGTCATTTCCTGAGATAACTATACAGTACAACCCCGTTAAACCAAGCTCGGTTAAACCAAACGATCGGTTAACCCAAACTTTTTTCGGCGGCCCGGCAAAATACTACCATTTATCATATAAAATAAGTTGGTTAAACCAAAGTCGGTTAATCCAAACTATCGATTAATCCAAACAAAATTGTCGGCCCCAGGCCACTTCCGGTACAGTTAAACCAAACTTTCATGTGGTTTTAAGGTCATCTGAGACTTTTTGATCGGTATAATCTACCTTACTTTTGTTTGAAGTAACTTATATTTTAAATGGATAACTTTGGAGATATTTGAAGTTCAAACATGCAAAATTCAATTTTGGCAAGCACACCAAAACTGACACCATAGGCTTCTGCAGTAACAGATTCTAATAAATTGCCCAAGTATTCCCTTCTATGTAATGAGAAATGTTTAATAAGTGCACCAGTATCTAAATTAAATATGTAGAATCAAATCTCGATAAGTGTTTTGGTTTTGAAAAGTTGATTTTTTTCATCGGACTGTGCAGCTTTAAAGAGGCAGTAACATGACCAACACAGCATAATGACTAATAAGTGCACCAGTATATAAGTTGTATAGAAGCAAATTTAGATAAATGTTCTGTTTTCATCGGATTATGCAGCTTTAAACGGACAATAAGATGACAAACACAGCATAACTTAAAGGGGCAGTAACATGACCAACATAACTTTACTTAAAGGGGCAGTAACATGACCAACACAACTTTGCCTAAAGGGACGGTGACATGACCAACACAACTTTGCCTAAAGGTAAAGGTGCAGTAACATGACCAACACAACTTTACTTAAATGGGCAGTAACATGACCAACACAACTTTACTTAAATGGGCAGTAACATGACCAACACAACTTTACTTAAAGGGGCAGTAACATGACCAACACAACTTTACTTAAAGGGGCAGTAACATGACCAACACAACTTTACTTAAAGGGGCAGTAACATGACCAACACAACTTTACTTAAAGGGGCAGTAACATGACCAACACAACTTTACTTAAAGGGGCAGTAACATGACCAACACAACTTTACTTAAAGGGGCAGTAACATGACCAACACAACTTTACTTAAAGGGGCAGTAACATGACCAACACAACTTTACTTAAAGGGGCAGTAACATGACCAACACAACTTTACTTAAAGGGGCAGTAACATGACCAACACAACTTTACTTAAAGGGGCAGTAACATGACCAACACAACTTTACTTAAAGGGGCAGTAACATGACCAACACAACTTTACTTAAAGGGGCAGTAACATGACCAACACAACTTTACTTAAAGGGGCAGTAACATGACCAACACAACTTTACTTAAAGGGGCAGTAACATGACCAACACAACTTTACTTAAAGGGGCAGTAACATGACCAACACAACTTTACTTAAAGGGACAGTAACATGACCAACACAACTTTACTTAAAGGGACAGTAACATGACCAACACAACTTTACTTAAAGGGACAGTGACATGACCAACACAACTTTACTTAAAGGGACAGTAACATGACCAACACAACTTTACTTAAAGGGGCAGTAACATGACCAACACAGTGTGATATTATGGGAACTCGGCCGTTTGAGCCCCCCACATCACTAGATTCCCCAGGTGCGTTCTGACAAATGTCTGTCAGTTCGCGCCTGGTGTCACTCCCAACACTCTCATAAGGAAGAAAGGAATACAAGTCACGCAATATTGACAGTGAAGAAGTTGTGCTTTATTGGCATCAACTAAGTTCACCTACTGGCAACCTATCACCCTCACTCCTTACCAACCGCCCACACAGATCCTCATGACTCTTGCTGGTGTCTATAAGAATCAGCGCCTACAGCCCATTGAACCTGAGTCCCATGGTTGTTGCACACAGCTCAGTGTCAAATAGATGTTGCTCGTTTTATTGTAGATAGTGGAGTCTGTCCCTTGTGGGGTCTGTGTGGCAGATATAATGCCAAGTACACACCTACCGTATAGGATTCGCGCACTAAAACTCCCGACCCGCTTAAAACTGAAAACGGGCCGATTCATTTTTCGAATCGTGAATCGCAATCGTAATGTTAGTACACACCTACCGTTTTAGCCCTAAAAATCAGTTTTTAGTCGTGAATCGCAATCGGTAGGTGTGCTAGGGGAGTGCACACCTCACGACTTTTGGGCAGTTTTAGATCGTATACGGTAGGTGGGTGCGGAAAAACGATCGTATACGGTAGGTGTGTACCTAGCATAAGGAATGCAGGTGACTGGGCTCAATCAGACACCCTCTACAGCCTGGGTGGGCGACGCCCTAATAGGGGGCAGCTGTCACTCAACCCCCAGCTGCAGGTGGTGTCCATAATGTGTGCAGGATGGCTGGGTGTGATTGCCCATCGGCCCAATGGTAACAGGTAGTTGCAGAAAGTTACAACAAACATATATTAAAAATGCCCTTCCCATTTAAATAAGTATTAACCGTCTCTTAAGTATGAACATCACATCACAATCTCAGTCGCGATGTGTTATCACATTTCCACATAGGTGCTTATGTCACAAAGCGAGTGGTGCACCCATTGCTTCTCTGTTACATAATCCTGGTCGCCACTCCGTCGCCCGAGAATAGTAATGCTCTTTGCCAATATATAAATCCGAACCAAAAATCCGTATATTTTTAAAACAGCTTTACTTCAATGGGCAGTAACATGACCAACACAACTTTACTTAAAGGGGCAGTAACATGACCAACACAACTTTACTTAAAGGGGCAGTAACATGACCAACACAACTTTACTTAAAGGTGCAGTAACATGACCAACACAACTTTACTTAAAGGGGCAGTAACATGACTAACACAACTTTACTTAAAGGTGCAGTAACATGACCAACACAACTTTACTTAAAGGTGCAGTAACATGACCAACACAACTTTACTTAAAGGGGCAGTAACATGACCAACACAACTTTACTTAAAGGTGCAGTAACATGACCAACACAACTTTACTTAAAGGGGCAGTAACATGACCAACACAACTTTACTTAAAGGGGCAGTAACATGACCAACACAACTTTACTTAAAGGGGCAGTAACATGACCAACACAACTTTACTTAAAGGGGCAGTAACATGACCAACAACTTTACTTAAAGGTGCAGTAACATGACCAACACAACTTTACTTAAAGGGGCAGTAACATGACCAACACAACTTTACTTAAAGGTGCAGTAACATGACCAACACAACTTTACTTTTACTTAAAGGGGCAGTAACATGACCAACACAACTTTACTTAAGGGGCAGTAACATGATCAACACAACTTTACTTAAAGGGGCAGTAACATGATCAACACAACTTTACTTAAAGGGCAGTAACATGACCAACACAACTTTACTTAAAGGGGCAGTAACATGACCAACACAACTTTACTTAAAGGGGCAGTAACATGACCAACAACTTTACTAAAGGGCAGTAACATGACCAACACAACTTTACTTAAAGGGGCAGTAACATGACCAACACAACTTTACTTAAAGGGGCAGTAACATGACCAACACAACTTTACTTAAAGGGGCAGTAACATGACCAACACAACTTTACTTAAAGGGGCAGTAACATGACCAACACAACTTTACTTAAAGGGGCAGTAACATGACCAACACAACTTTACTTAAAGGGGCAGTAACATGACCAACACAACTTTACTTAAAGGGGCAGTAACATGACCAACAACTTTACTTAAAGGGCAGTAACATGACCAACAAACATTACTTAAAGGGCAGTAACATGACCAACACAACTTTACTTAAAGGGGCAGTAACATGACCAACACAACTTTACTTAAAGGGGCAGTAACATGACCAACACAACTTTACTTAAAGGGGCAGTAACATGACCAACACAACTTTACTTAAAGGGGCAGTAACATGACCAACACAACTTTACTTAAAGGGGCAGTAACATGACCAACACAACTTTACTTAAAGGTGCAGTAACATGACCAACACAACTTTACTTAAAGGGGCAGTAACATGACCAACACAACTTTACTTAAAGGTGCAGTAACATGACCAACACAACTTTACTTAAAGGGGCAGTAACATGACCAACACAACTTTACTTAAAGGGGCAGTAACATGACTAACACAACTTTACTTAAAGGGGCAGTAACATGACCAACACAACTTTACTTAAAGGGGCAGTAACATGACCAACACAACTTTACTTAAAGGGGCAGTAACATGACCAACACAACTTTACTTAAAGGGGCAGTAACATGACCAACACAACTTTACTTAAAGGGGCAGTAACATGACCAACACAACTTTACTTAAAGGGGCAGTAACATGACCAACACAACTTTACTTAAAGGGGCAGTAACATGACCAACACAACTTTACTTAAAGGGGCAGTAACATGACCAACACAACTTTACTTAAAGGTGCAGTAACATGACTAACACAACTTTACTTAAAGGGGCAGTAACATGACCAACACAACTTTACTTAAAGGGGCAGTAACATGACCAACACAACTTTACTTAAAGGGGCAGTAACATGACCAACACAACTTACTTAAAGGGGCAGTAACATGACCAACACAACTTTACTTAAAGGGGCAGTAACATGACCAACACAACTTTACTTAAAGGGACAGTAACATGTCCAACACAACTTTACTTAAAGGTGCAGTAACATGACCAACACAACTTTACTTAAAGGGCAGTAACATGACCAACACAACTTTACTTAAAGGTGCAGAACATGACCAACACAACTTTACTTAAAGGGGCAGTAACATGACCAACACAACTTTACTTAAAGGGGCAGTAACATGACCAACACAACTTTACTTAAAGGTGCAGTAACATGACCAACACAACTTTACTTAAAGGGGCAGTAACATGACCAACACAACTTTACTTAAAGGGGCAGTAACATGACCAACACAACTTTACTTAAAGGGGCAGTAACATGACCAACACAACTTTACTTAAAGGTGCAGTAACATGACCAACACAACTTTACTTAAAGGGGCAGTAACATGACCAACACAACTTTACTTAAAGGGGCAGTAACATGACCAACACAACTTTACTTAAAGGGGCAGTAACATGACCAACACAACTTTACTTAAAGGTGCAGTAACAACCAACACAACTTTACTTAAAGGGGCAGTAACATGACCAACACAACTTTACTTAAAGGGGCAGTAACATGACCAACACAACTTTACTTAAAGGGGCAGTAACATGACCAACACAACTTTACTTAAAGGGGCAGTAACATGACTAACACAACTTTACTTAAAGGGGCAGTAACATGACCAACACAACTTTACTTAAAGGGGCAGTAACATGACCAACACAACTTTACTTAAAGGGGCAGTAACATGACCAACACAACTTTACCTAAAGTGGCAGTAACATGACCAACACAACTTTACTTAAAGGGGCAGTAACATGACCAACACAACTTTACTTAAAGGGGCAGTAACATGACCAACACAACTTTACTTAAAGGGGCAGTAACATGACCAACACAACTTTACTTAAAGGGGCAGTAACATGACCAACACAACTTTACTTAAAGGGGCAGTAACATGACCAACACAACTTTACTTAAAGGGGCAGTAACATGACCAACACAACTTTACTTAAAGGGGCAGTAACATGACCAACACAACTTTACTTAAAGGGGCAGTAACATGACCAACACAACTTTACTTAAAGGGGCAGTAACATGACCAACACAACTTTACTTAAAGGGGCAGTAACATGACCAACACAACTTTACTTAAAGGGGCAGTAACATGACCAACACAACTTTACTTAAAGGGGCAGTAACATGACCAACACAACTTTACTTAAAGGGGCAGTAACATGACCAACACAACTTTACTTAAAGGGGCATTAGCATGACCAACAACTTTACTTAAAGGGGCAGTAACATGACCAACACAACTTTACTTAAAGGGGCAGTAACATGACCAACACAACTTTACTTAAAGGGGCAGTAACATGACCAACACAACTTTACTTAAAGGTGCAGTAACATGACCAACACAACTTTACTTAAAGGGGCAGTAACATGACCAACACAACTTTACTTAAAGGGGCAGTAACATGACCAACACAACTTTACTTAAAGGTGCAGTAACATGACCAACACAACTTTACTTAAAGGTGCAGTAACATGACCAACACAACTTTACTTAAAGGGGCAGTAACATGACCAACACAACTTTACTTAAGGCAGTAACATGACCAACACAACTTTACTTAAAGGGGCAGTAACATGACCAACACAACTTTACTTAAAGGTGCAGTAACATGACCACACAACTTTACTTAAAGGGGCAGTAACATGACCAACACAACTTTACTTAAAGGGGCAGTAACATGACCAACACAACTTTACTTAAAGGGGCAGTAACATGACCAACACAACTTTACTTAAAGGGCAGTAGCATGACCAACAACTTTACTTAAAGGGGCAGTAACATGACCAACACAACTTTACTTAAAGGGGCAGTAACATGACCAACACAACTTTACTTAAAGGGGCAGTAACATGACCAACACAACTTTACTTAAAGGGGCAGTAACATGACCACACAACTTTACTTAAAGGGGCAGTAACATGACCAACACAACTTTACTTAAAGGGGCAGTAACATGACCAACACAACTTTACTTAAAGGGGCAGTAACATGACCAACACAACTTTACTTAAAGGGGCAGTAACATGACCACACAACTTTACTTAAAGGGGCAGTAACATGACCAACACAACTTTACTTAAAGGGGCAGTAACATGACCACACAACTTTACTTAAAGGGGCAGTAACATGACCAACACAACTTTACTTAAAGGGGCAGTAACATGACCAACACAACTTTACTTAAAGGGGCAGTAACATGACCAACACAACTTTACTTAAAGGTGCAGTAACATGACCAACACAACTTTACTTAAAGGGGCAGTAACCCTCCTCCAAACACCCTCAACCTATCCCCTTCTCCTCCCCCTCTTCCTCCCCTTTCTCCTCCCTCTCGCTTCACCCTCCTCCAAACACATCCAGTCACCAGCAACAAGAGCATGCGCAAAGCCCCAGTCCAGTAACCAGCAACAAGAGCATGTGCAAAGCCCCAGTCCAGTAACCAGCAACAAGAGCATGTGCAAAGCCCCAGTCCAGTAACCAGCAACAAAAGCATGCGCAAAACCCCAGTCCAGTAACCAGCAACAAGAGCATGTGCAAAGCCCCAGTCCAGTAACCAGCAACAAGAGCATGCGCAAAGCCCCAGTCCAGTAACCAGCAACAAGAGCATGCACAAAGCCCCAGTCCAGTAACCAGCAACAAGAGCATGTGCAAATCCCAGTCAAGTAACCAGCAACAATAACATGCGCAAAACCCCAGTCCAGTAACCAGCAATAAGAGAATGTGTGAAGCCCCAGTCCAGTAACCAGCAACAAGAGCATGTGCAAAGCCCCAGTCCAGTAACCAGCAACAAGAGCATGCGCAAAGCCCCAGTCCAGTAACCAGCAACAAGAGCATGTGCAAAGCCCCAGTCCAGTAACCAGCAACAAGAGCATGCGCAAAGCCCCAGTCCAGTAACCAGCAACAAGAGCATGCACAAAGCCCCAGTCCAGCAACCAGCAACAAGAGCATGCGCGAAGTCCCAGTACGTACCGTGCGCGCGGTTCAGCAACAACACCACGACTGACCTAGTTCTGGGCTGCCCGACGCACGCGCATGCGCACTGGGCACTTCCGCCGAGCATGCGCCGTGATTTGCCAAAGTGGTGAATAAACAGAGCGAGTGACGGCCTCACGACCCCCCCCCCCCCTCTTCCTCCTCTTCCTCCTCCGCACCGACCACTCAGCCTGCTGCCACGACCGTCCTTGTTTGTGTTTGTTTGTTTGAAGTTGCATAGTCCGATGAAGCATCAAATTTTCAAAACCAAACAATTATCTAGATTTGATTCTACATATCTAACTTAGATACTGATGCACTTATTAGGTATTTATTGCCACATAGAAGGGAACACTGAGTCGATTTAATAGAACCTGTTACTGCAGAAGCCTATAGACCCCTTTCAATGTTTGTAAACATCGTGTATGCGCGCACAGCTCGGCTGCAGAACGAAGGCACACTGCCACTGAGTTTGCCTGTACGTGCAGTGTAAAACGTTTATTTTATTCAGAATTAATAGCAATGCAGAAGCCTAACCATATAAATTTAATATAATCTATTCAGTAAATATGTTTTCTATATGTGGTCCAAGCGGTTTGTCTCTAGGTAGTGTGGTTTTAGAGATATTTCACTATTTCACTTTGTCTGTAAGAAGATTGCTCACGGCCATTGACAATGCCATTGACTGAGCCCTAACCATATAAATCTAATATAATCTAGTCGTTGAATATGTTTTCTATATGTATTCCAAGCGGTTTGTGTCTAGGTGGTGTGGTTTTGGAGATATTTCACTTTTTCTGTATGAAGATTGCTCACTCCCATTGACAATGCATTGAGTTTGCCGTACGTGCAGTGCAAAACAGCTATTTTATTCCAAATTAATAGAAATGCAGAAACCTAACCTTATAATCTTTATATAATCTATTCGTTGAATATGTTTTCTATATGTGTTCCAAGCGATTTGTGCCTAGGTGGTGTGGTTTTAGAGATATTTCACTTTTTCTCTAAGAAGATTCCTCACGGCCATTGAAAATGCATTGAATTTGGCGGTAGGTGCAGTACAAAACCCTTATTTTATTCAAATTTAATAGAAATCCAGAACCCCAACCTTTTAATTTAAGATAATCTATTCGTTGAATATGTTTTCTATATGTGTACCAAGCGGTTTGTCTCTAAGTGGTGTAGTTTTAGAGATATTTCACTTTCTCTGTAAGAAGATTGCTCATGGCCATTGACAATGCACTGAATTTGCTGGTATGTGCAGTACAAAACCCTTATTTTATTCAAAATTAATAGAAATCCAGAACCCCAACCTTATAAATTTAATATAATCTATTCGTTGAATATGTTTTCTATATGTGTTCCAAGCAGTTTGTTTCTAAGTGGTGTGGTTTTAGAAATATTTCACCTTTTCTCTATGAAGATTGCTCATAGCCAGTGAGTTTGCAGTGTGACCGGATGTTGTCCTGCAGCCAAGCAGCGCGCGCACTGACCTAAATACCTATGCTGATGTCACATGAAATTGGTCAATGGTGTCAGAGTTTTGGCGTGTGTGTAGAGAGAGATATGCATGTCTGTGTCTTAGTGCATGTGTGGATGTGTGTACAGAGATGCATGTTTGTGTGTCTAAGTGTGTGTGTGGATGTGTGTACAGATCTGCATGTTTGTGTGTCTAAGGGTGCATGTGGATGTGTGTATAGATATATATGCATGTTTGTGTGCCTAAGTGTGTGTGTGTGGATGTGTGTATAGATATGCATGTTTGTGTGTCTAAGTGTGCGTGTGGATGTGTGTATAGATATGCATGTTTGTGTGCCTAAGTGTGTGTGGGGATGTGTGTACAGATATATGCATGTTTTTGTGTTTAGGTGCATGTGTGGATGTGTTTACAGGTATGCCTGTTTGCATGTATAGGTGGATGTGTGTAGAAATATGCATGTTTGTATCTAGGTGAGTGTGTGGATGTGTGTACAGATATGCATGTTTGTGTCTAGGTGGATGTGTGTTCAGATATGCATGTTTGTGTGTCTAGGTGCATGTGTGTATGTGTGTAAAGATATGCATGTTTGTGTGTCTAGGTGTGTGTGTGGATGTGTGTACAGAGATGCATGTTTGTATGTCTAGGTGTGTGTGGATGTGTGTAGAGAAATGCATGTTTGTGTGTCTAGGTGCATGTGTGGATGTGTGTACAGATATGCATGTTTGTGTGTCTAGGTGCATGTGTAGATGTGTGTACAGATATGCATGTTTGTGTGTCTAGGTGTGTGTGTGGATGTGTGTACAGAGATGCATGTTTGTATGTCTAGGCATGTGTGGATGTGTGTACAGACATGCATGTTTGTGTGTCTAGGCGCATGTGTGGATGTGTGTACATATATGCATTTTTGTGGGTCTAGGTTCATGTGTGGATGTGTGTACTGATATGCATGTTTGTGTGTCTAGGTGCATGTGTTGGTGTCTGTATAGATATGCATGTTTGTGTGTCTAGGTGCATGTGTGGATGTGTGTACATATATGCATGTTTGTGGGTCTAGGTGCATGTGTGGATGTGTGTTCTGATATGCATGTTTGTGTGTCTAGGTGCATGTGTTGGTGTGTGTATAGATATGCATGTTTGTGTGTTTAGGTGGGTGTGTCGATGTGTGTACAGATATGCATGTTTGTGTGTCTAGGTGTGTGTGTGGATGTGTGTACAGACATGCATGTTTGTGTGCCTAGGTGTGTAAACAGATGTTGTGTGTATGTGTGCATGTATACAGATGCACATGTGCATGTGTATATATGCATGTTTGTGTGCTTAGGTGTATGTGTGCATGTGTGTACAGAGATGAGTGTGTGCATATGTACAAATATGAATGCTTAATTGGGTGTCTTGGTGTACAGATGTACAGAAATACATGCATGTGTCTACAGATGCATGTGTGTACAGATGTGTGTGTCTATGTGTTTCTGTGTACATATGTGCATGTTTGTGTTCCTGTGCACAGATGCATGTGTATGTGTGCATGTATGTACAGATGCATGTGGGTGTCTATGTGTGTGTCGATGTCCTCATGTGTACAGATGTGTGTGCATGTGTGTTCAGATGTGTGTGTGTCTATGTGCTCATGTGTACACATGTGTGTACAGATGTGCGTCTGTGTGCATGTACAGATGTGCATGAATGTGTGTGTTCAAATTTGTGTATGTGTGTACAGATGTATGTGTGTGTGCATGTACAAATGTGCATGTGTGTACAGATGTGCATGTGTGTACAGATGTGCATGTGGGTGGGTGTACATATGTGGGTGTGCTCGTGTGTACAGATGTGCATCTGTGTGTGTACAGATGTATGTGTGTACAGCTGTGTGTATGGGTGTACAGATGTGCGTATGGGTGTATAGATGTGCATATATGTGTGTGCAGATGTGCGTTTGTGTATCTATGTGCTCATGTATACAGATGTGTGTGTATGTGCGTGTTCAGATGTGCTTGTGTGTACAGATCCACATGTGTGTGTCTATGTGTTTGTGTGTACAGATGTGCATATGTGTGTACAGATGTACATGTATGTGTCTAGGTGTTTGTTTATACAGATGTGCATGCATGTGTGCGCATGTTCAGATGTGCATGTGCACATGTGTATAGTCGGAGTGGAGTCGACAAATACACGTGCCGTGTGCCAAAAAAGAATAACTTAGATTAATTAAATGGAAATATAGGTAAACTAGGCCATCATAAAATACTTTAAATACTATTTTGCTGTATTTTTTATCGGCTATTAAAAAAAAATAAAAAAGTGTCCACCCGAGCGCGGAGAAGCGTATTCGATTATTCGACCCGAGTTTGTAGGATGTGCGCATGCACCAATAAGTGTCTCGGGTGATCCGAGTTGATGCGAAATCCGCGCATGCGCAGAAGCAACGGGACACCTCTGAGCACGGGAACACGCTGAAACCACCACACCGGGTGTTGGGTTGCCCGTCCCCCGTCAGCTGTGGCCTATTTGTCCTCACCGTCCTTAACCGTGTCACTATGTCGGGCGCCCAGGCACTCGTCAACACCCACCGGGCCGGGGGAGGGGGGGGCTGGGGGGCCTGGGGGGCAGGGGGTGGGCAGGGGTGTGTGCAGGGAGCGGGACGAAGCGGTGCTACGGGCTGTGAGAAGAGGGGTTGAGACGGAAGTACAGTCGGTGCAATGAGGTGGGGGAGTGGTTGGGGGGGGGGGGGGGGGGGGGGGGGTTCAAGTGGTGGAGTGAGGTGCAGTGAGGTTATTCTGCTGCAGAACTATCTTCCCTGACTTCATCTGGGACCAGGCGATAGAGTGTCCACCTGTGAAGGGGTCGGTCATCCTATCGATCCTGCTCAGTCGACCCATTTGCAGTTTGGGTTATTTTCCATTCCAACCAGTGGTCCACAACTGGTTCATAAAAGACTGTGGTATGTGCTGTCCTGTCTGTGGTAAAGTGCATATAAAAGACCACTTGCTGCTTATTGGAAAGAGTAGCCTATGTGGTGGCAGTGGGTTTCCTCCAAAGATATATGTCAGAATGACCATATGTTTGATGTCCAATAGCCGATCAATGTGCTCTAGAGGCGTCGTTAACTATAACAAACTTTTCTTTCATCTCGCACTCATGCCATTTGGTCTAGTGCACAACACTCCTGCATTAATGTAGACCCAGGATGTGTGCCATTTTAACTGAATAACAGACGGGATGGCCGAATGTGTTGAGTGTCCGTCTCCCGTTTTGGTAGATCGTTGGATTCGAGCCCACAGGTTTGAACCCTGGTTGAGTCAAACCAAAAACTTAAAGATTGATACTTGTCGCCCCTTAACCAGACGCTCGGTATTATTAGGATGGGGCAAGGACTGGTTGGCTTGGTGTCCAGATAATGTGACTGAGTGGGATATCAGGTCATGGGGCTGGTGGCCTGGTCTCCCAGTCAGGCAGCACTGTAAAATTGTCATTAGTGCGCACTGTCACAAGTCTGTAGGTACCCGTCCTGATATGACCTTAGATGTTGCCAGGACATAAAACTCCAACAACCAACCAACAACATGGTTCGATTGTTTTGAGTTTCTGCTATATATTTAGACAGATATAGTTGATTGATGGTTATAAATCTATTTGACTTGACCAAAGACCCTATAATACTAAGATGGCTCACTCCCTATCTCTCCCATGGTAATGTAAATTTTGCAGTGCCACCTTGTGGTGGGTTTGATCAGCCCGGCTGCTGGTTGGTGTTTCACATGTAAACACATACAATTATATTATACATGAGATAGGTAAGTATGAATACACATCAATATGAAATTGCTATGAACAAATACGCATCATCATCAGCATCATCATCAGCATCGCCATCATCACACATCTTTCACATTCATATATACATTTATACATATAATATAGCACCTGTTTAACCAAGAGAACAGCCAGGGCACCAAGTGGTGGGTTTGATCATTTTGATTACACAGTACAGGCTGAGTGAGCCGTCTTAGTATTATAGGGTCTTTGACTTGACTTTGAAGAATCGCCAATAATAATGATGATAATGACGATGATAATAATAATAATACTGATGTGTACACGTTATTAGTCCCCCCCCCCTTTGTGGTCGGTATTATTATTATTATCATCGTCATTATCATCATTATTATTGGTGATTCTTCAAAGTCAAGTCAAATAGATGTATAACCATCAATCAACTATATCTGTCTAAATATATATAAATACCCATACTCATAGAGGTGGAAAATGAATTCACCAGAATCCAGCAACCGGAAACGGAAACAGCTCATTGAATGTCGGTTCGCAGCAAACAGGGTGGATGACAGCTATTGGTTAATAATATACTCGTATTGAATCACATAATAATAAATAAATAATTCTCCAAGTATTTATATGTATATGTTAATAGACTAGTTTGTAATTCCGAACTTCCATCTTTATGCCAAATTGTTCTGTATTTCTATTAATTTAAAATAAAATTGACATTTTGCACTGCACGTATCGGCAAATTCAATGACCATGGGCATTTGTTTTGCTCTCGACGCCATTTTCAAGCGGGGGTCGGTCCTAAGCATTGCTTATTCATATTAATATTAATAATAATAATAATAATAATAATAATAATAATAATGTAACACATTTTTAAATGATAAAAATAATATTAAAAAATATTTAAAATGAATAATAAATAATAAACCAAGTAACCTAATATATATCTATTCCGAGAATAACAGGGCTATGTTTGTTTTGTTGGCGGTTATCTGTCTATTTTCCCCAGGTTCGGGGAATTGTTTGGACGGAAGCCTGGGAAAGAGACCATAGAGTTGTAAATATTGTGACTCATGTCCGTAAAGCGGGACAGCGTTTGACCTAGTTACGTTCTTCCTGTTGCTCTTGTAAACAGACACGAAAACTAGCCGACTTTTGGCCAACATAAGCCGGTTCTTAGCATGCCTTTACTTTTGTTCTTCTTAAATCTTTATTATTATTACTATTATTATTATTATTATTATCTGTAGCGAAGCATAACCATCTTTCCACAAAACATTCGACATTTCAGTCCGAAATAGCGGGAAGGCTGGCTCTGTTTGTAGGCTGTGGTGCCAGGTTGCAGCGCGCATGCGTGCTTTGTGGGACGACGTTGGCAACTGGTTCCCGGGCCTCCCAGTCAGGGCGCCGTCAGGTAGTAATCGTTAACGGGCGGGTAAAAGCACCAACATCTTATTTCGTCGTAGCGCCGTCCAACTTTTGGACTTTAAAAAGTTTCATTATCCACAGAAATCAAAAAAAATGTCAAGAACAAAATATCTACAGCACTTCGTCATGACACCGCACTGTTCCTTAATTGGATTAATGAATGCATGATGCGCGACAAGGAAGGAAGAGAAGGCGAGGGTTGGAAGGAAGGCACTTTATTTAGTGCCTCGACAGGGTCCATACAGAGGAGCAACAATGAGCAGGTCATATGCTAGAATACAGGGTACGACAAGGCAAAGGAAGCTATACAGGGGCATAAGAAGCAACAACTTAAATACTTATCAGAGGGCTCAGAGGGAGCATGAGGACCATATAAGCTTAATGACTATGAGGAGCTCGGAGGGAGCTTGCAGTGTTCATCGTGAGGGATGCGCCGAGGAGCCCTCCACTACAAGAGGGGAAGAAATGTAGGGTGGGTGGGTGGAGAAGAGAGGAGCTTGAGCGGGGAGGACGGCAGGAAGGCGAATGGCTGAAGGAGGCCGGGCGGGCGGCTTATAAGGGAAGGGAGCCGGGAGGTGAGAAAGCCGGGAGAGGGAGAGAGAGCGCGGAGGGGAGAAAGCTGAGGGAAGGATGACAGGGAAGGTGAGAAAGCCGGTGCGGTGTGGCAGGGGGGGGGGCCCTTCCTCGCCTCACATCAAACACAATGCAAGCATTACGACCAAAAATATTATGATTTCTGTGGAAAATACAACTTTAGTTTAAAGCTGCATTTTCTGATGAAGCATTAAATTGTCAAAACCAAAACAATTATCTAGAATTGATTCTACATGTCTAACTTACATACTGATGCACTCATTAAGCATGTGTTGCCACCTAGACATTGACACCATTGGCTTATGCAATAACAGGTTCTATTACATTGACACCATTGGCTTCTGCATGTAGTTCTATACATTGACATAGGTGCTTCTATTTTTAGATGTAGTGGTCTGGCACTGACTCTCAGCAATTAGCCACAAGACAGTATGCTGGAGTTGTGTTGATATCAGGGAGCTAGGTGGTGTAATGGTTAGACACTGGGCCGGAATGCAAAGAGATGTGTGGTTCGAGTCCCGCTCTAGCCATATTCCATTTCATCACCCCCATGACACTGTGCCAATGACCAGGATCCTGTACAACTTTTGCGACTGTAAAGGGTGTGAACCTACCCTGTGTATGTAGTGTTAGTGCATTGCCTGTATTATGTAATTGTAAGCATTACAAGACTTACAATTCCAGGGACGAGTGAGTGGTCTGCACTGACCTCTCAGGCAAGTAACCACATAGACAGGTAGGCGTGGGAGTGTATTGATATCAGGGAGCCTAGGTGGTGTAATGGTTAGCACACTGGCCCGGAATGCAAAGAGATGTGGGTTCGAGTCCCGCTCTAGGCACAATATTTCCCATTTTCATCACCCCCATGACAATATTCTTACCCGGGCGACATAATTATAAGGCAAAAATGATCACGAAGTAAAGGATTTAACTGCATCAAATTCTACTACCAGAATAGCTTCATATTCACCATGTATATTAGTATAAAATTACCCTAACCATGACACTGACAATATAAAATGTACACCCTGTTATCTCTCAATGCTGTTGAGTAACGGCACTATTCTTTTTTTTTCTTCTTTTTGTATTTGTATCAAATTCTTGTCGATTTTAGACTATATATATATATATGTGACTGAATGTAATATAACATGGCCGGAAGACCAGTGCCTCGGCACTGAAAAAAATACTTTTATTCGCTCAATAGAATGATCATTTACCAAAAAAGAAATTGTATGCCTAGCCCTAACAAGCTATAAAATCGCCATGAGTGCACACTGTCACATGTAGGTACCTATCCTGATATGACCCTATATGTTGCTGGGATGCAGAGTGACAGTTGGCTCATGGAGAGAATGCCTGAAGTTAAGGTGGTTGGAGAGAAACATTAAGGGGCTGCCGTTATTTACATCCGCATAATAAATTATATAGTATATATATATATATAAAATTATATACAGTATAACCCAGTTAAATCAAACTTGAAGGGACCCTAGAAATTTGTTTGGATTACCCGATCATTGGTTTAACCGAGCTTTGGCTTTGACTTTGACTTATTGTTTTTTATGTATATACAGTATAACCCCGTTAAATCAAGATTGGTTAACCCAAACGATCGGTTAATCCAAACGTTTTTCGGCGGCACGGCAAAATACTACCATTTATCATATAAAAAAGTTGGTGGGGGTCTCAGATGACCTTATAACCACATAAAAGTTTGGGTTAACCGTACTGGAAGTGGCCTGGAGTCCGAAAATTTTGTTTGGATTAACCGATAGTTTGGATTAACAGACTTTCTTTCACCAACTCTTTTATATGATAAATGATAGTATTTTGCCGGGCTGCCGAAAAAAGTTTGGATTAACAGATGGTTTTGTTTAACCGAGCTTGGTTTAACAGGGCTATACTGTATATATATATATGTCTATATATATATATATATATATATATATGCATATATATATCCATATATAAATGAGCTATATATAGGTTGAACTGAGCTGAGAGAGGCCGTTGGACTTGGAGCCCTGGGTTCAGTGAACCGGAATGATGGGGTGTTAATGACTGTGATAGATGGTTTTATTATACAAGTGTCATGGGGGTGATGAAAATGGGAAATATTGCGCCTAGAGCGGGACTCGAACCCACATCTCTTTGCATTCCGGGCCAGTGTGCTAACCATTACACCACCTAGGCTCCCTGATATCAACACACTCCCCACGCCTACCTGTCTATGTGGTTACTTGCCTGAGAGGTCAGTGCAGACCACTACACTCGTCCCCCTGGAATTGTAAGTCTTGTAATGCTTACAATTACATACATACAGGCAATGCACTAACACATACATACACAGGGTAGGTTCAACAACCATACAGCGCAAAGCTTGTACAGGATCCTGATCACGGCAACCAATGCCATGGGGTGATGAAAATGGGAATTTGCGCCTAGAGCGGGACTCGAACCCACATCTCTTTGCATTCCGGGCCAGTGTGCTAACCATTACACCACCTAGGCTCCCTGATATCAACACACTCCCCACGCCTACCTGTCTATGTGGTTACTTGCCTGAGAGGTCAGTGCAGACCACTACACAAGCAAAACACACGCTTGAGTGCTTCTGTTATTTACATACACATAATATATTACACATCATATATACATTGTGATAAGTTGATCATTGCTGTTGTTAATAAGAAGTTAGCTTTCATCATGTCGCCTCAGACAGATGCCCTGTCGACCTAGTGGTGCATTAGATGAAGTCTAGGTGGCGCCACTGTTCGCAGCCTATAATCTGCTTAGTGGGAATCCTCTATAAGAGAATGCAGTTGTAAAATATTCCGATTTTCAACGATAGGGGGAATGTAAATGTTCTATTATGAAAAGGGTATACCAGGCGTGTGTATGTATATATATGTAAGTGCTGGTGGTGCCTGAATGGAATGTAAATAGACGTAGTGGTGCTGGCAGGGCTGTGTGTAAGGGGCACTCAAGGCCTACCCCCCCCCCCTCCCTCTACTAGATAGGATCACCACACTCAGGGTCAAGGTTCAAGGCTGGTGGTGGCCAGAGGGGCCACACAGCTTGGTGGTGGGCAGACCACTAGTAGCCATGGGGACCAGGAATGCTTAATCCCTATTGGCAGAGCCAAGAATGCTTGTTTCTCATTGGTGGAAAAGGGTATTGCGATACTGTACAATGTACCCATGTAACCATATAAATAATAAACCAGAGGGCTTGACTCTCTTCTTACACTCTTACTTTTTTTTTGATCCATTAGTTGTTTAAGCAGGGGAAATTTTAGTCATAGACGACTGGTCTTCCTCATTCCACTGCTGGTCGATAGAAAGCCCGAGCCTACACTTTTACCGACCCAAGGGATTTTTAACCTCCCACACCACATAGACATGGCATGAGAGCAACCGGCCTTTGATGATGCTGTAAGTTATACACAGCGGTGGAAATCCAAATTGGCAGAGCTGGGGACTTTACTTTACTTTCTCTTTCTTTCCGTCTGTATTGTTTTTCACTTTAGCCTACCTACATAGCCACAGACTCGAACACGCAACTCTACACAGTGTCATAATTGGTTAGTTGGTTAATTGGTTCTTGGAGTCTTATGTCCTGGCAACATCTAAGATCATTTCAGGATCGGTACTGACTTGTGACGCTGTGCACTCATGATGAATTTAAAGTGCTGTCCCACTGGGAGACAAAGCTGGCACCACCATGACCTGATATCCCATCCTACTCACTTACATTATCCTGATACCAAGCCAACCAGTCGTTGCCCTATCATAATAATGCTGAGCGCCTGGCTAGGAAGCGGAAAGTATCAATTTTGTAAGTCATTGGTTTGACTCGCCCGGGAATTGAACTTCTGACATTCGCACTGGTGACCTGTGCTCTACCAGTTCAGCCGGTGCTGGCGCCATTCTGGGAGGCAGAGGTAAATAGTTTTATTCTTCAGAATAACGCTTGTGTCAGCATCAAGGCAGTGGACTTCCGGATGTAGATACAACCGTAGATACAGTCATTTACACAAATCCTTTTAATGATGAATCAACTAGAGAATGAGAATGTAGTGTGATTGCATCAGGAAAGCTAGATAGTTTAATATCTCAGACACTAGTCCCGGAATGGCAGATGTCTGGGTTCGAGTCTTGCCTCCATTTGTAACAGCAAGACATCCACAACATTGGTGCGGTGACCAGGATTCTGTAAATGTTGTGCAATGTAGCTTCGAACCCGCCCTGTGCATGTACTGTAACTCCAACCAGAGGTCCACAACTGGTTCATCAAAGGCTGTGGTATGTGCTGTCCAGTCTGTGGGAAAGTGCATATAAAAGACCCCGTGCTGCTTATCGGAATGAATAGCCTATATGTGGCGGCAGCGGGTTTCCTCCAAAGAAATATGGCAGAGTGACCATATATTTTACGTCCAATTGCCGATGATAAAAATCAATGCTCTCTAGAGGCGTCGTTAAATATTTAAAAAACGTTCCTCATAGTTTGTGCATCTTTAAACAATGTCTTATCGGGAAACTATTGAGGACGCACTCAAGCCTGAGAGTGTCATTGGCCAAGGTGGGTCTGTTAGCATCATTCAACCGTAACGACCCTCCTCGGCAGTTAGAGTGACATAAACCAGGGAATGCTTTCACAGTTAGACAGGTTTTCTCTTATGAAATAGAACTGAAACGCGTTTCGACTCACGGGTCACTAATTATAGAGAACTGCGGTAATGAAGCCATTCACCAAAATACACTTCAACAAGGAAACAATCACCGAACCTACTTTGACTAATAAAAATAGGATTCTGTAAATGTTGTGCATTGTGGTGTTGAACCCGCCCTGTGCATGTACTGTAACTCCAACCAGTGGTCCACAACTGGTTCATCAAAGGCTATGGTATGTGCTGTCCAGTCTGTGGGAAAGCGCATATATAAAAGACCCCCTGATGGTTATCGGAAAGAGTAGCCAATTTGGCATCAGCGGGTTTTCTCCAAAGAAAATAGTCATGAAAAGCAACCCATTAGAAAAAGTGGCGAAAGGCTGGATAAGTGAAATGAGCAGATCAAGTCTTAATTTAAAGGGACCAGATATAGGTCGCTGAGACACTACCCTTACTCCGACAAATGCTCTCCAAGCATACATTTGCTGGTTTTCAGTTTATGCAACTACATATGTGGGGGGAGAGTCCTGAGATTGGTTGCTTCTGTTGTGTTGTATTTAGTCCAGCAGCACTGACACTTTTAGACAACCATATAGAGAAAAGAATGTTAGAAATTGCAATCTAAAATGATAAATATAAAGTTCAAATGTTTATTTATCATAACCAGCTACTTTTTGTGTAAATAATTGATTAAATCCTGTAGATTAATAGACTTTAAAATTTGAATTGAGAGCTTTCTGTGGCTGCCATCTTGGTGGTTGCCATGGCTTCCCCTGTGTGTGGGGAACCCCTCTAGGTCATGTAATGAGGGAATCCCACCTATGATGTCATTCATACATCACAGACCTCTACTCTCCTCCCACATGTTCAGTGGTATGAACTGAACAAACTAAGCAAAGGTATGTTTGGAGAGCTTTTGATGCTGGATTCGTTTGTATCTGGGTGAGGTATAGCTGAAACAAAATATGTTCTTTATATATGTCTCCATATTAACCTGTTATGCTTGAGTTAAAAAATATAATAAAACATGTAGTTTAATGAACTTTAAAAGTGAAATCGACAGCTTTATATCATCACCAGCTCGTCATTTTGCATGCTCTCAGTTCAGCAACTCTGTGCCGATGATAGAAGTAGCCATTTGATACTGGAACCAGAAATTCTACTTCCAGTTCCATACTAAAGCTATTTTTTCCCTGTATTTAGACTACGTTGTTATTCACTCCTACTGCAAGTATGGGGGTGAATCTTTTATCTCTTGAGCCCCGTGCTAGTCAATGCGAGTTCTTTCACGAGGCCGGAACAAGCAGCTTAAGGGGCTGTCAGACTACGACGTATGGCCTTAGCGTATGCCGACGTATGCGATTTTCGACCAACACATCGGCATACGGTGCCACACATTATGTATACGTTGGGCATACGTCGAGTATGCTCGAGATACGGTGTCATAGGTCGTCATAGGTCGGTGTAGGTCGAGCCACTAAAAATTTGTTGTGCAAGTTCAAAATTGTCAATGTATGTTGCTGTATGGCTCATATGTTCTCATATGCTCGGCATATGCTCGGCGTACATCGGCATACGTTATGTACACGTTAGGGGTAGGTCGGGATAGGTTGGAACATGTTAGCTGTACGTTCAGCCTGTTGGGAACGTGCAGTCCGCATACAGCCAACGGATGCATAACATACTCCTAACATACTTCGAACGTATGCCTGCCGTATCTCCAGCATACTTAAAGCTGCATAGTCCGATGAAAATATCAAATTTTCAAAACCAAAACAATTATCTAAATTTGATTCTACATATCTAACTTAGATACTGGTGCACTTATTAAACATTTGTCACCACACAGAAAGGAATACCGAGGCAATTGAATAGAACCTGTTACTGCAGAAGCCTATGGGGTCAGAGTTTTGACAAGCTTGCCAAAATTATTTTTTCATGGTTCCACTTCAAATATCTCAAAAGTTAGCCACTTAAAATAAAAGTGACTTCAAGCTAAAGTAAGGTACATAATAACGATCAACCTAATGTATTTATCTCAGAAAATTTCAGAAACTCTAAACCATCAGACTATGCAACTTTAACGTATATGCCGTACTTCTAGCGATGGAGTAACGTATGTAACGTTGGTCAGCATACCGTGAGCGTATGCGAGGGTTTTGCGAACGTTTTGCGAGGCACATGAACGTTCTCATACGCCAGCAATAGGTCAGAGATACGTTCTGCATATGTTACGTATGTTGTGTGTATGTTGTGTGTGCGCCCATTTTTATCCCCCCGCCCCTGCAAAGTACGATGAATGCCGACGTACTGGCAAATTGTCGTACGTTGGGCACGCGCTGACGCCATACGTCGTAATGTGACAGGCCCTTAAAGTTGGCAGCAGCCGTCCGATCGAAGCTCACCTGTAACCAGGTGCTCACTCAGGCTGTTAGTTACCGGCAAGCGTTGATTGGGGGCTGGGTTGGTGGAGTTACTACATAAAATTTACAAATGTGTCGTGGAGGGCGGGGGAGGGGGGGGGATGATGAAAAAGGGAAATGTTGACACTGCGCTAACCAGTCCTTGCCATATCCTATCAATGCTGAGTGTCTTGCCAGGAAGCAACACGTATCAATTGTATAAGTCATTGGCTTGACTCGATCAGGGTTCGAACCTGTTCGAACCCCACGATCTACAAAAGCGGGAGACGGACACTCAACTCATTTGGCCATCCCGTCTGGTCGAGTGGCCATGGTGATTGTATCATGAAGCCTATATAGCCTAGTGGTTAGGATATTCAGCTTAGAATGGGAGAATTGTGCAGTTGTGTGTGTCAGTGCATGTGTTTGTGTGTATTAATGTGTGTGTGTATTTACGGGTGTGTAGTTGTGTGCTTGTCTGTGTCTGTGTGTGTATCTATGGGTGTGTAGTTGTGTGTATGTGTGTGTGTTTGTGTGTATGTGTGTGTCAGTCTGTGTCGGTATGTGTTAATGTGTGTATTTATGGGTGTGTAGTTGTGTGTTTGTGTGTTTATGTGTGTGTATTTACGGGTGTGCAGTTGTGTGTTTGTCTGTGTCTGTGTGTGTATTTACGGGTGTGCAGTTGAGTGCTTGTATGTGTCTGTGTGTGTTATGTGCATGTATTTATGGGTGTGTAGTTGTGTGTGTGTGTGTCTGTGTGTGTTTGTTTGTGTGTGTATGTGTGTGTCTGTGTGTGTCAGTGTGTGTTTATGTGTGTGTATTTATGGGTGTGCAGTTGTGTGTTTGTGCATGTGTCTGTGTGTGTTTATGTACATGTATTTATGGGTGTCTAGTTGTGTCTGTGTATGTCTTTGTGTGTTTGTTTGTGTGTGTATGTGTGTCTCAGTGTGTGTCAGTGTGTTTATGTGTGTGTGTGTATTTACGGTTGTGTAGTTGTGTGTTTGTATGTGTATGTGTGTATTTACGTGCATGCATTTATGGGTGTGTAGTTGTGCGTGTTTGGGTGAGTTTGTGCATGTGTCTGTGTGTGTTTATGTGTGTGTATTTACAGGTGTTTGTGTCTGTTTGTGTGTGTTTGTGCATGTGTCTGTTTATGTGTGTATTTATGTGTGTGTATTTACGGGTGTGCAGTCGTGTGTAGAGCGCAAACATGTTTGTGATCCGTTAGTACAACGGGGCCATTCATCAGTTGAAAAACGACCTTGATAGAAGTAACTCTGTTCGAAGGAACGCTGCCAGAATATCAGAACCTGAACTAGATTTAACTCAAACCCAGCAACCTGAAGAGTAAGCGTGGTGAGAGCCGAAGGGCGGTGTCGACTTTTAAATTACATAGTCCGGTGGTTTTGAGTTTCTCTCTTTTTCTGAGATATACTTATTAGGTTGATCTTTATAATGTGGATGTGGAATGTATGATGTGGAACAACCTTCCAACCAGAACCAGGGCAGCGTCCTCTTACCTAGAATTTAAAAACTCACTAAGAGTACATCGGATTGGGCAGGCCCTTATGCAGTTGCAGTAAAGTATGTTCCATGGCGTCACCATAGCGTAAGTGGCAGACCACCAAACCCTCAGCCTCGGTTTCTCCCCCCCCCCCCCAGCCCCCACTTTTTTAATTTGTTGCTGTTCCTCTGTTATCTCCAGTCAACCATATACGATGACAGAGACAGCCCAGGTAAAAATGTAAAATTTAAGACCTAAATGCACTGGGATTGGTCCCACTGCTTCACTGGTCACAGATGGTCCAGTGTATTATTAACAACCCCACCCCAACAACATAATTCATAAACTCACATAACTAGCTACATTAGAGTTACACTAGAATTTTCCAAACAAACCAACATTTATATACCGCTTGCCTAACTGCAACTGAACACTCAAACTTAGTACAAATTTACCAACTGAATACAGAAGATAACTTCTGCTTACATTCTAAATACTATGTAAATACTCACATTGATCTGACTAATATTGATCTGGTTATATGACACTACTGTACCATATTGTTATGGAACTTTTGGGTTTCAGAATTTCATTGTGTTACATGGTGCAAATTGTCTATTCAACAGGTATTGTACACCTTATTCTATATACCTTTTGTGTAAATAACCCTGAATTGAAAAATGGCTGGAAGACCAGTGCTTCGGCACTGACAAAAGACTTATTCAGTAGAATAAACATATTTACCAAAAAAACAAAAAACTAAATCTACCTTACCTTAGTTTGAAGCAGCTTTTATTTTAAATGGCCAAATTTAAAGATAATTGAAGTTCAACCATGCAAAATTAATTTAGGCAATCATGCCAAGACTGGTTAGTTGTTTGTTGTTGGAGTTTTACCTCCTAGCAACATATAATGATGGGGCATGCCAAAACTCTAATACCATATGCTTTAGCTGTAACAGGTTCTGTTAAATTCACTCTGCGTTCCCTTCTATGTGATAACAAATGCTTAATAAGTGCACTAGTATCTAAGTTAGATATGTGGAATTAAATCTAGGTAATTGTTTTTGTTTTGAAAATTTGATGTTTTCATCGGACTATGCAGCTTCAACAAGAGCGCCTCTTACCCAGGTTCAATCCCCGGCCGTGTCAAACAAAGACACTCACAACATGGATACTTACTGCTCGCTACCTTGCATGACACTTGATTGTTAGCCAGGCCAGGGCTGTGATGGGGGTTATGGGTTCGATCTCTGGCCAAATCAACCCAAATAGACTGAATGATCAAATGTGTTGAATGCTGGTTTCTCGCTGGGTTCGAACATTGGCAGACTCAAAGCAATGACTCAAAAATTGATTGATGTCACTACCTAGCCTGGCATTCGGCATCACTACAAACTACAAACAAAAAAAGACTTATGCCCGGCACACACCTCCCGTATACGATTCACGCGCTAAAACTGACTGCGTTTCACAACCCGACCTGTCCCGTTTCGTGACGTAAAACTGGCCGATTCATTTTTCGAATGTCTTGCGATTCGCGTTTTAAGCACAAAAACTGAGTTTTAAGTCGCGAATCACAATGCTCTGGTGTGCTACGGGGGCACACACCTAACGACTAAAACTAAAACTTAATCACGAAACGGGCAGTTTTAGGTCGTATACGGGAGGTGTGTGCCGGGCATTACACCATTGATGCTAGTCACTACCTTGGCTGACCCCAAATATGTGTTGGTTCAGCACTCAACTATGACAGCAGGATTTGATAGGACAGCATGGTGCCAGTGGGACAGTATCTTATTGATGCATCACTATAAAGCCCCCGGGAGTGCGCACTGTAACCAGTCAATAAGTGTCTTTCTCTGAGCGCACATTTACCGGACGCAGTGGCCGAATCGGTAGAGCGCAGGCTTCCCGTGCGGAAGGTCGGGAGTTTGAATCCCAGCAGAGTCACATGTTGATTAGACATAAGTAATTCTTGTTATAAATATTAAAATGTCAAATGTGTCAACAAAAACTTGTTTCAAAGAAATATATAACCAATGTCTGATTAACCCTACCCATTTCCTAGCCCAACAAATGTTATTAACCATAGGATATACATTAAAAAAACTTGAATAAAATGAGTAAAACTGGCTATGGCTCTAACACTAGTCTGAGTGCCTAGATTTGTCTAAATCTAAATGCACATGGCATAAGATGTGCTGATTATATTGATGTAAATGCAATGCTGGATAAAAGATTAATATCTTAATTTATTATATATATTTTTTTAGTTGGTATTCTATGTTTCAAACAAGAGCTGAGATGAGCTGAAACTAGCACATTTCATAGCTGCACCCAGTGTATTAGCATGTGCCATGTGCCCAGTGCTTCTCGTGGATTTGTTTTGCTCTGACACATCCCACAATGCACAGCGCCGCTGGAATGGTGATGTAGTCTATTATGCTGCCCGAGCTGCCAACCTCAGCACCGGCTCATTAGCATGCGCCGGGGCATGCGCAGTGTGCACGGCGCCAGGCCCCGCCCCGCCCCGCCCTCCCCACCCCGCCCTCCCCGCCCCGCCCCACCCCGTCCCGCCCGGTAACCAGGCCCCGTGCGCGTGCGCGGCGACCTCATTTCTATGACTCATCAATCTCCACGCGGATCTTCGCTCCCGTTTCTGCCCCGCAGCTCTCAACATGGGAGGTGGGTGTGTGGGGGACGGGGGGAGGGGGGGGGGCAGGAGAGGGGGACGGGGGAGAGAGGGAGATAGACAAACAGAGAAAGAGAGACAGAGACACACAGGGAGTGAAAGAGGGACAGAGAAAAGGAGAAGGGGAGAGCAGGATAGAGAGAGGGGGCGGGTCGGAGAGAGATGCTAAGAGAGAGTATGTGTGTGTGGAAAAGGGAGCGGGAGAGAGGGGGAGAGGAGAGGGTGAGAGACGAGAGAGGGGGAGACGAGAGAGGGGGAGAGAAAGAGGGACAGGGACAGAGACAGGCAGTGAGTGAGTAAGTCTACGTGCGGGTGTGCGTGTGAATAAGTGTGAGTGAGTGAGTGGGTGAGTGAGTGAGTGAGTGAGTGTGTGAGTGAGTGAACAAAAAAACAAAAAAAAACAAAACAAAACAAAAAAAACACAAAGTGAGTGAGTGAGTGTGTGTGAGTGTGTGAATGTATGAGTGAGTATGACACAAAGTGAGTGAGTGAGTGTGTGTGTGAGTGAGTGAGTGTGTGTGAGTGTAACAGAGAGTGAGTGCGTGTGACAAAGGGACTGAATGAGTGAGTGTGTGAGTGTATGAGTGAGTGTGACACAAAGTGAGTGAGTGAGTGTGTGTGAGTATATGAGTGAGTGTGACACAAAGTGGGTGAGTGAGTGTGTGAGTGAGTGAGTGTGTGTGAGTGTAACAGAGAGTGAGTGCATGTGACAAAGGGACTGAATGAGTGAGTGTGTGTGTGAGTGTATGAGTGAGTGTGACGCAACGTGAGTAAGTGAGTGTGTGTGAGTGTGTGAATGTATGAGTGAGTGTGACACAAAGTGAATGAGTGAGTGTGTGTGAGTGTATGAGTGAGTATGACACAAAGTGAGTGAGTGTGTGTGTGTGAGTGAGTGTGACACAAAGTGAGTGAGTGAGTGTGTGTGAGTGTGTGAGTGTATGAGTGAGTGTGACACAAAGTGAGTGAGTGAGTGAGTGTGTGAGTGTATGAGTGAGTGTGACACAAAGTGAGTGAGTGTGTGTGTGAGTGTGTGAGTGAGTGTGACACAAAGTGAGTGAGTGAGTGTGAGTGTGTGAGTGTATGAGTGAGTGTGACACAAAGTGAGTGAGTGAGTGTGTGAGTGTATGAGTGAGTGTGACACAAAGTGAGTGAGTGAGTTATTGTACGAGTGTGTGAGTGAGTGAGTGTGTGTGAGCATAGTAAGTGTGTGTGTGTGTGTGTGTGGAGGCGGGATGTTGGTGGGAGGAGGGGGAGGCTTTCAGAAACAAGCACTGACCACAACTAACCACTAATCTTCATTAACAACAAACAGGTAATCCCACCCACTGCCTAACTAATTCTATCCTCGCTTCACTTCTTCCTCCAGCCTTGGCCAGACTTACGGTGCATACTGGTGAATCTGGAGGGACTGAAGTTTGGAACCTGGTCAAGTCAAACCAATGACTTATAAAATTGGTACCTGTTGCTGCTTGGTGCTTGGCGTTATGAGGTCAGGACAGGGACTAGGTGCACAGTGTCAGGATAATGTGACTGCATGGGATATCAGGTCATGGTGCCGGTGGCCTGATTTCCCAGTGAGGCAGCACTATAGAGTCACCAAGAGTGTGCACTGTCACAAGTCGGTGCCCGTCCTGGTATGGCCTACGGTCTTGCTGGGGTGTAAAACTACACTAATCACCCAGCCTCCCCCGGCCCTCTCAGAGGACTGTGGTTGGGCTGCCTTTTTCCTTCCTCCCTCCCTCCCCTCCCCCCTCGCCCCCACCCCAATTTCTCTGACCACTACCCATCGGAAGCCAACTTCCAACCACATGGGCCCGCCTTCAGAGATGCCCATACAGTGTGGGAGATTTGCAGCCTTCAGCGTGACAACGCGACTGAAAACTCCCCAAAAACAACAACAAAACAAGCACACAACACAAAGCCTCTGGTGGAGAGTGAGCTGCGATCAGCTGGTTGCGGCGTGGTGATGCCTGGAAGAAGGGACGCTGGGACGCTGGCTTCCTAACGACCTCCACTTCCACGGTGCCTTTCTGGTGTTCTATTTGACGCCATCGGGGTTCGGTCATGTCCGACCAACTAGAACTTAGAACTAGAAGGCCACCTGACAACACAATACGCCGACTGAGACGAGAGGCCAACAGTTGGACGGCAGGTGGGGGCCTGCACTGGTGTCAGTCACTGACAGGACTGTGGGTGGGCGGGTGTGTGGTAGGGGGTGGGTGGGCATGTGGGTGGGTTGGTGGGTGGGAGGGGGTGGGTGGGCATGTTGGGGTGGGGGTGGGGTGGTGGAAAATAAACGATGAAAAGGGAAGAAGAAAAAAATCACATCGATTTCCTAGAATTCTTGGCACTACGGATAGAGTACCGGCTGCTGCTGCTGGTGTTGGGTGGGTGGGTGAGTGGGTGGGTGGGTGGGTGGGAGCTAAGCTTGAATTAAGCCGCTTCTGTTACCAGGCAACACAAACCGGCAGCAGTTGACGCTGTTCCTTTGTACTTTATTGTGATTAGCTTTTAACTTGTTTAAATTATCAAATTTCAGTTTTGTAACTGGAATGTTGTTGTTGAGTTTGTCATTGGCAGGCAGTAATTTATTGTTTTGTTTTTTTTGTTTTAAATTGTTTTTGTTTATTGAGGCTGTATTTATTCTGTCCATAGCATGTAAGCCTGGGGACCCAGGCTTGTTTTCAATGCTAGCCAGCTGTAGTGTTGGTGTTGTCTTACCAAACAGTAGCTGCTGATAAGTTATTTGATTGTCTGCATTTCAGTAGCAGATAGTTGGTACGTTTAGTAGCCTATGTTGTTGTTGTTTTGAGGATTTCTCTGTATGGCTTTACTGGAGTTACATTATCTAATTAACACAAATTCACACAAACGCATCGGAGCTAGGAGAGTCACCAGGGAGAGTCACCATAGAGCGTTTCCTAGCGACGGGAAGCAGTCAGTGAAAAAACTGTCCTTGCACTTGGGAACTCTTGCTCGTCTGCATAGGTGACTAGCAAGCAAATCAAAGGCTCGCTTGATTGATTGATTGGTGGTTTCTTTACGCCGTGATGGCAGCATAGGCCATATTCACGGCGATTATATGCCATATTCATAGGCCATATTCAAAGGCAAGAGAATGGTATGCAGGTATTGCAATACCTCAGGGAGTTTGACGCCCCTGCCTTGCAGAGTTGTAAACCACTGCCTTGTGGTACAGGTTCTTGACAGAACCGAAGGCTAAGGGAGCAAACCCTAAACAGAAAACCATGTCACTGTGGCAGCATTAAGGGCGGTTGATATATGGAATAACTCCCAACATCTCCCGACCAGCCACTGCAGGGACAAATAGTTTTGCGCCTGTCTGGACATGTTCTTGCCGGTGTGAAACCTCTATTTGCTCCCCGAGAGAGTGCCACTGGTAACTTGTAAAGGCCAGCAGCACTTCAACACTTTTGCAGGCAGCTTTCATGAAATGAAACCTGAAGCTGAGAGACATTAAGACTCATGGACGCAACTCTCACAGCAGAGAGCTAAATGGAGAGCGGCAGTCAAGTAATGAAAGCAGTCTTTGTTGCATCGCAACTGACAGCATCACAGCAGAGAGGTAAATGGAGAGCGGCAGTCAAGTAATGAAAGTAGTCTTTGTTGCATCGGGACCGACAGCATGATGATGATGATGATGAGTGTATTGTGCTCCCCCTGTTGGTGGTGGTGGTGGTGGTGGTGGTGGTGGTGGTGGTGGTGGTGGTGGGGGGGGGGGGATCTCCCAGCATCCTCTACGCTCCCCCCCCCACCTCCCCCTGCGCTGGGTGGGCCGCACACTCATTACGCTGGAAGATAGATAGATATATCAGCTGAACGCGTGTGGGGGGAGGAGGGGGGGAGGAAGGTTAAAATCCAGATCTTTTCATCTCTGAGGAGGAATAGCTTGTTGGTTGGCGTGTTGGTTGTTGATGTTTTACGTCCTGGCAACATCTAAGGTCATATCAGGAGACTGGAATAGCTTGTTTGTTTGTTGTTGTTTTACGTCCTAGCAACATCTAAGGTCATATCAGGATGGGTACCGACTTGTGACAGTACGCACTCATGGCGATTTTATAGTGCTGCCCCACTGGGAAATCAGGCCACATTATCCTGACAACGAGGTAACCAGCCCTTTCCCTATCCTAATAATGCCGAGCACCAGGCTAGGAAGATGGAGGGGAGTTGGAGGGGAGAGAGATGGAGGGGAGTCGGAGGGGAGAGAGATGGAGGGGTGTGAAGGGGGGAGAGGGGGGAAGGGGGGAAGAGAGAGGGGGAAAAAGAGAGAGGGAGGGAGGGGGGAGAGAGAGAGGGAGGGGAGGGGAGGGGAAGAGTGAGGATGGGTTTTTGTGGGGGGGGGGGGGAGGGGAGGGGAGTGGGAGGGGGGAGAGAGGGAAGGAAGTGTGGCGGGAGGAGGGAAGGGCAATGGGCGGGGGTGAGGAGTGGTAGGGGAGGGGGAGGGGGTGGGAGAGGGAAGGGGGTGGAGGGGGAGGAGAGAGAGGGAGGTAGGGAGGGGGAGAGAGAGAGAGGAGGGGATGGGGGAGAGGAGAGAGGGGGGCAGGGAAGGTGAGGGAGTGGGGGAGGGGAAGAAGGAGGGAGGGCCTGGTAGGGGGAAGAGAGAGAGGGAGGGGAGTGGGACCGGAGAAGGAGGGAGGGGATGGGAGAGGGACGGGGAGGGGAGGGGGGAAGAAAGAGGGGTGGGGAGTTGGAGGGGAAGGGATTAGCTGGAGGGGGTGGAGGGGAGGAGAGATGGAGGGGCAGGTGGGGGAAGGGGGGGGGAGTGGGAGGGGGAAGAGTGGAAGGGAGTGGGAGGGGGAGGAGGGGAGGGGAGTCGGAGAGGAAGGGAGTGGGAGGGGGAGAGAGGGAGGGGAGTGGCAGGGGGAAGTATGCTTTTAAGAATGATTGCATCTAGAAATAAATATGTGATATATAACGTCTTATACAAGTATAAATGCTCGGAGGGGAATACATGTTTGTCACTTCCTCCTGACCGAAGCATTGGTGGAGTGCCCCCCCC
The DNA here is from genome assembly GCA_030323885.1 of Branchipolynoe longqiensis. Lineage (NCBI taxonomy): Eukaryota > Metazoa > Annelida > Polychaeta > Phyllodocida > Polynoidae > Branchipolynoe > Branchipolynoe longqiensis. The sequence continues at coordinate 44,830,852 of CM059202.1, forward strand.
CCCGCCCGCCCCCTGGACGACGATTTGTAGCCGGGTGCCCCCCCCCCCTCCTGCATCCTACACTCAGAAGGCATTGTGTCTGTATAGAGTGCACATATATATGTATATTTAGTGTATAATGAATGTCATCAAGGAAATATATATGAAAACACCAGGTTTCCTTTATCGGACTGGTTTGCGTTATTGGGGTTTGACGTCCTGGCAATATCTGAGAACGCAAGCCCTGATATGGATACATTGCAATGTTGAAAGACAGCTTCTCAGGGAGAAAGAACAATGGGGAGTCTTCATATAGATCTGAAACAAGAAACAGCACCAAAATTTTAAAAAAACACCCAAACTACTCACCTCAATTTCCAGCGAATGCAAATCCAAGATGGTGATGATGCTGATGAAGATGACGTTGGTCGTCAGACCTAGAGGTGATTAATTATTATTGCAGCAGTAGAATAGAGCGGTATTGCATGACCAGTGCTTCCCACCTAATTCTGAATCAACAACCTTTTGAGAATGTTGCTGTTCTTTACAATAATGCGTGTACACAAATGTCTTGTAGAGATTTCAACTCTTCTTTTCCAAATATATAATTAATGGATCCTCCTCCTCCTCCTCCTCCTTTTGACTGCCTTGCTGCTGGCTGGTCGGCTGTGCTGGTTGTTGGTTCGTGTAGGGTTTCTTTCTTTCACCCTTTTCTCTTGTTTGTCTCTGATTCTTCCTCTGCTTCTGTCTCTGTCTCTGGCCCTGTCTTTAGCTCTGGCGCTACTGTTAGCTCTGGCCTTGTCTCTAGCTCTGTTTCTAGCTCGTCTTTATGCCTGTTTCTGCCTATGCCTCTGTGTGTCTCTCTCTGCCTCTGTCTCTCTGTCTGTCTCTGTCTCTTTATGCCTGTTTCTGCCCCTGTCTCTGTCTCTAGCTCTAGCTCTGTCTCTCTCTATGCATCTGTCTCTCTCTACCTCTGTCTCTCTGTCTGTCTCTGCCTCTGTCTCTAGCTCTGTCTCTGTATTTGCCTCTGTTCCTGTCCCTGTCTCTTTGCCTGTGTCTCTGTATGTGCCTCTGTCTCTAGCTCTGTCTCTCTGCCTGTGTCTCTGTATGTGCCTCTGTTTCTGTTCCTATCCCTCTGCCTGTGTCTCTGTATGTGCCTCTGTTCCTGTCTCTCTGCTTGTGTATCTGTAAGTGCCTCTGTTCCTGTCCCTGTCTCTCTGCCTGTGTCTCTGTATGTGCCTCTGTTCCTGTCCCTGCCTCTCTGCCTGTGTCTCTGTACGTGCCTCTGTTCCTGTCCCTCTGCCTGTGTCTCTGTATGTGCCTCTGTCCCTGTCCCTGTCTCTGCTGCTCCCAGACCTCGGTGCGGTGGCTTCCCGCCTCGGGCCTTCACTGCCCGGTTGTCGTCTGCTCGCAGCCCGATCAGCTGATCGATGCTATAAATAGCCCGCCCGGCCCGGTGATGGCCGCCAGGGGCTCCGTCAGGGGCTCCGTCAGGGGCAGCAACGGCCACTCAGCTCCGACAAACCTGGTTTCAATCAATAGACGGGTTCGTTATTCCAGCTGCGCGGCACATAGGCCTATTTCATATGACGTCAGCATAGGTATTTAGGTCAGTGCGCGTGCAGCTTGGCTGCAGGACGACGCACAGCAAAACTGCAAACTCAATGGCTATGAGCAATCTTCCTACAGAAAAGGTGAAATATCTCTAAAACCACATGACCTAGAAACAAACCGCCTGGCATACATACAGATAACATGTTTAACAAACAGATTATATTAAATTTATGCAGTATGGGTTCTGCATTTCTATTATTTTTGAATAAAACTGACGTTTTGCACTGCATGTATCGGCAAACTCAATGGCAGTGTGCCTTCGTTCTGCAGCCAAGGTATATGTGCATACACAATGTTTATAAACATTGAAAGGGGTCTATAGTGGGATGTTGGGCAACAAAACAAACCCGAGCGAAGCACATGGCTCATGCTAAAACACTGAGTGCAGCTATGAAATCTGTTAGTTTCTGCTAATTTCAGCTTTTGTTTGAAACGTAGAATACCAACTAAAAACATATATATAATAAATTAAGATGTTAATCTGTTATCTAGCATCGCATTTAGACCAATCTAATCAGCATGTCTGATGCCATCTGCATTTAGATCTAGACAAATTTAGTCCTTCAGACTATCGGAATTACGAACTCATCTATTGAATCAAGACAGGTTGGTTTGACGGGCTCTACTGTTACTCTAAGTCTTAGAAGATGTTGTTGTAACAGTATATATGGTTACTTGTTGGAGTTTTACGTCCTGGCAACATCTAAGGGTACTTACAGATTTGTGACAGTGTGCATTTATGGTGATTTTATAGTGCTGTCCCCACTGGGAAATCAGGCCGCCGGAACCATGACCCGATATCTCACTCAGTCATATTAACCTGACACTGAGCTAACCAGTCTTTGCCCTATCCTATTAATGCCGAGCGCCAAGCTAGGAAGCGACAAGTATCAATTTGATAAGTCATTGGTTTGACTCGACCGGGAACCGAACTCCCGACCTTCCACACTTGAGGCCCATGCTCTACCGATTCAGCCAAGATGCCCGGCGAATCAAGATATTAACTTACAGAATTTTGTGACAGTGTGCACTCATGGTACTTGTCGCTACCATGCCTGGCACTCAGCGTTAATAGAATCAGACAATGACTGACTTGGTCAGTGACAGGATATGGTGACTGAGATTTTTGGTGGAAGTAAAGAGAGTTGGAGAATAAGCCAGTGCGGGTCTGTTGTTTGTTTGTCTATGTTTTCATTTGTTTGTATGTGTGTTCGTTGTTTGTCCGTGTCTTCGTCTGTTTGTATGTGTGTTCGTGTGTTGTCTGTGTGTTCGTGTGTTTGTATGTGTGTTTGTTTGAATGGTCTGTGTGGTTATGTGTTTGTCTGTGTGTTTGTGTGTTTGTCTGTGTGTTTGTTTGTTTGTATGTGTGGTTGTGTGTATGTGTGTGTTTGTTTATATGCATGTTCGTTTGTTTGTATATGTGTTTGTTTGTATGTGTGTTTGTTTGTCTGTGTGTTTGTTTATTTGTCTGTGTGTTGGCTTGTTTGTCTGTGTTTTGTCACTGTATTTGGTTGTCTGTGTTTTGTCGCTGTGTCTGTTTGTCTGCTTGTTTTTCTGTGTGGTTGTCTGTCTGTGTGTTTGTATGATTGTCTGTGTGTTTGTTGGTCTGTGATTTTTCTGTGTGTTTGTCTCAATGTTTGTGTGTATGTATGTGTATCTGTTTGTTTGTCTGTTTGTACATCTGCTTATTTGTATGTCTGTTTGTCTGTGTGTTTGTCTGTGTGTTTTCTGTCTGTGCGTTTGTCTGTGTGTTTGTATGCTTGTTTGTCTGTGTTTTTGTATGTGTGTTTGTCTGTCTGTGTGTTTGAGTGTGTTTGTCTGCTTGTTTGTCTGTGTTTTTGTCTGGGTGTTTGTCTGTCTGTTTGTATGTCTGTCTGTGTGTTTGTATGTGTGTCTGTATGTTTGTCTGCATGTTTGTCTGTGTGTTTGTCTGCTTGTTTGTCTGTGTGTTTGTATGTATGTGTGTGTTTGTTTGTGTGTTTGTCTGTGTGTTTGTTTGTCTGTGTGTTTGTATGTTTGTATGTGTGCTGTTTGTCAGCATGTTTTTATGTGTGTTTGTTTGTCGGCTTGTTTGTATGTGTCTTTGTCTGTCTGCATATTTGTTTGTGTGTTTGTCTGTTTGTTTGTTTGCCTGTGTGTTCTATGTGTGTCTGTGTGTTTGTTTGTATGCATGTTTGTCTGTGTTTGTTTGTCGGCTTGTTTGTCTATGTTTTTGTATGTGTGTTTGTCTGCATGTTTGTCTGCGTGTTTGTCTGTTTGTTTGTATGTGTGTTTGTCTGTCTGATGGTTTATCTGTCTGTGTCTGTGTTTTTGTCTGTGTGTTTGTCTGTCTGTGTGTGTGTCTGCTGCGTGTTTGTCTGTGTGTTTGTCTGTTTGTTTGTCTGTAGGTTCCGTTTCCGAGACGCCCTCAGCAGAACGCCGAGGCTCGCTCTAGCTCCGGCCGTATCTGGGTCACTATAATGCGGTCACGTGACTGAGGAGCGTTCGTCACAAGGTCGGCCGGATCTCCACCGCAAGGCGCTCACGAGGGGCGGGGATCCGGAGCCCGGTGCATTCTGGGTGCATCTGGATGACGCCTCTCCAAGCCCCCATATGCTACATTTTCGGTATAAAGCACCGAAATTGGTGTTTTGATTTTTTTTTTTAATCTTCTTTGAGATGAGCCATATGCAACTCACTACACACATACTTAAAGAAGTACAGGGACAATAGAAACATAATATGAAAGAGCAATGCTTAGGAAGGAAGGAAGGAAGGAAGGAAGGAAGGAAGGAAGAAAAATAGAAAGAAATGGAGAGAAAGAAAGAAAGAATGGAGAGAAGGAAAGAGAGAAAGACAGACTAGAAAGATCAGTGATTCAGCACTAACAAGAAATGATTGTTCAGATGAATAAAAATTAATTCTCAAAAATAATATTTTTTTGGACCAGTGATATCAGAACGGGGGGGGGGGGGAGGGGGTAAGTCCGATATCGCTTTTATCAGACCCAGCAGCTCGTCATTGTTTATGCATAATACAAGAGAAGGAATTGTCTTATCAACACCGAGTATGGGGCATGATCTGTAAATGAAGGCAATTAACAATGAAACAACAATGTAAGCAAAAATTAACTCTCCTTTGCCTACAGACCGGGCATGGTGGCTGAATCAGTAAAGCGCAGGCCTCGCATGCGGGAGATCGGGAGTTTGGTTCCCGGTCGAGTCAAACCAATGACATAAAATTGATACTCGTCGCTTCCTAGCCTGGAGTTCGGCATTACTAGGATAGGGCAAGGACTGGTTAGCTCAGTGTCAGGATAATGTGACTGAGTGGGATATCGGGTCATGGTTCCAGCGGCCTGATTTCCCTTTGGGGCAGCACTATAAAGTCGCCATGAGTGCACACTGTCACAAGTCTGTACCGGTTCTGATGTGACCTTAGATGTTGCCAGGACGTCAAACTCCAACAACCAACTAGCCTTTGCCTACATTAGCTTATCTCAGTGCAATATTAGATATGTCTGCCAATGAGCTCCATATCAAAGCGTTATTAACCAGGTACAATCAAACATGCCAAAGCCCCAGTCACACTACGGCTTGCGACCACTTTGCGACCACTTTGGACCAAAGAGCCCACAGTCACTGGCGACTTCCTTGCGATCAAAGCAATTTACATGCCCAGTCACACTACAGCTTGCGACCACTTTGCGACCACCTTAGACCTAGGAACCCACACTCAACAGTGACGTCTTTGCGACCAAAACAATGGTTGCCCGACGTCTGGGCATCACTGGTGACTGTGGGATCTTTGTTCTAAAGTGGCCACAAAGTGGTCGCAAGCTATCGTGTGACTGGTGGGTATTAGTTCATCTCCTTACGGCCATTTTGGTCGCAAGGAGGTGTTTAGTGCAGCACCTGCAACCTGTTGGCTATCTATGGTCACAAGGAGGTGTTTAGTGCAGCAGCTGCAACCTGTTGGATATCTATGGTCACAAGGAGGTGTTTAGTGCAGCAGCTGCAACCTGTTGGTTATTTATGGTCACAAGGTGGTGTTTAGTGCAGCAGCTGCAACCTGTTGGCTATCTATGGTCGCAAGGAGGTGTTTACTGCAGCAGCTGCAACCTGTTGGCTATCTATGGTCGCAAGGTGGTGTTTAGTGCAGCAGCTGCAACCTGTTGGCTATCTATGGACACAAGGAGGTGTTTACTGCAGCAGCTGCAACATGTTGGCTACCTATGGTCGCAAGGAGGTGTTTAGTGCAGCAGCTGCAACCTGTTGGATATCTATGGTCACAAGGTGGTGTTTAGTGCAACAGCTGCAACCTTTTGGCTATCTATGGTCGCAAGGAGGTGTTTACTGCAGCAGCTGCAACCTGTTGGTTATCTATGGTCACAAGGTGGTGTTTAGTGCAGCAGCTGAAACCTGCTGGCTATCTATGGTCACAATGTGGTGTTTACTGCAGCAGCTGCAACCTGTTGGCTATCTAACATCACAAGGAGGTGTTTAGTGCAGCAACTGCAACCTGTTGGCTATCTATGGTCACAAGGTGGTGTTTACTGCAGCAGCTGCAACCTGTTGGATATCTATGGTCACAAGGAGGTGCTTAGTGCAGCAGCTGCAACCTGTTGGATATCTATGGTCACAAGGTGGTGTTTAGTGAAGCAGCTGCAACCTGTTGGATATCTATGGTCACAACATGGTGTTTACTGCAGCAGCTGCAACCTGTTGGTTATTTATGGTCACAAGGAGGTGTTTAGTGCAGCAGCTGCAACCTGTTGGATATCTATGGTCACAAGGAGGTGTTTACTGCAGCAGCTGCAACCTGTTGGCTATCTATGGTCACAAGGTGGTGTTTACTGCAGCAGCTGCAACAGGTTGGATATCTATGGTCACAAGGAGGTGTTTAGTGCAGCAGCTGCAACCTGTTGGATATCTATGGTCACAAGGAGGTGTTTAGTGCAGCAACTGCAACCTGTTGGCTATCTATGGTCACAAGGTGGTGTTTACTGCAGCAGCTGCAACAGGTTGGATATCTATGGTCACAAGGAGGTGCTTAGTGCAGCAGCTGCAACCTGTTGGCTATCTATGGTCACAAGGTGGTGCTTAGTGAAACAGCTGCAACCTGTTGGATATCTATGGTCACAAGGAGGTGTTTAGTGCAGCAGCTGCAACCTGTTGGTTATCTATGGTCGCAAGGAGGTGTTTTGTGCAGCAGCTGCAACCTGTTGGATATCTATGGTCACAAGGAGGTGTTTAGTGCATCAGCTGCAACCTTTTGGCTATCTATGGTCGCAAGGTGGTCTTTAGTGCAGCAGCTGCAACCTGTTGTCTATCTATGGTCAAAAGGAGGTGTTTAGTGCAGCAGCTGCAACCTGTTGGCTATCTATGGTCACATGGAGGTGTTTAGTGCAGCAGCTGCAACCTGTTGGCTATCTATGGTCACAAGGTGGTGTTTAGTGCAGCAGCTGCAACCTGTTGGCTATCTATGGTTGCAAGGAGGTCGGTGACCACTGAGGACCATTCTGTGACCATTCTGTGACCTCTGTGCGACCAATCTTTTTTTTTGTGTTCGCAAAATGATCTCAAGCAATCACAAACAGTAGTGTGACTGGGGTATTAGCCTGATAAAACATGTATATGTATGTACTTATAATATATGGATAGTGATAAACCCCTTTATCGCCGGTAATAAGCTTTATATTGCTTCCTCCCCCCCACCCCCGCTCTCATGTGGTGGGGTGGGGGGTGGGGGGTTTACCAGCATGCACCTCGCGCCCCCCTCCTCGGGGGGGGGGGGCTGCTTTCAGCACTCGATCGTAAGCAATTTTTACATATCTATGGTCACATATATATTTTTTTTCTTTTTTTTTTCTTTTCAGTAATCATCCACAAATGACTCACATCAGGACATTAGTTGAGGAATGTGTTTATACGCCAAACACTATCACATGGTAGATTTCCTCTTACAAATAACTTAGTGGCTATTTGTCACAGTAAACTATAAACATGTTGCAGTCAATATTATTGTGTAAATATATCACATTATTCAATATCATATTGGGATATATCACGCCACTCACTATTATTGTTGTATATATCCAAGCAGTCAGTATTGTCACCGTCCTGATATGACCTCAGATGGTGCTAGGACGTAAAACAACAACAAACAAACAAAAACAAGTATTGTGGTATATATCCCACAATGCAATATCATTGTGGTATATATCACGCCATTCACTATTATTGTGGTATATATCCCACCGGTCACAAAGATTGTGGTATATATATCACAGTAATCAAGATCATTGCAGTATATATCACACTAATCAATATCATTGCAGTATATATCACACTAATCAATACCAGTGTGGTATATATCACACTAATCAGTATCATGGTGGTATATATCACACTAATCAGTATCATGGTGGTATATATCACACTAATCAATATCATTGTGGTATATATCACACTAATACCATTGCCTTAATGTATCTAATTGTAAGAAGTAAACGACTTATGGACCTAAACGATTTCAAAGACTTACAATTCCATGGGGACGAGTGTAGTAGTCTGCCCTGACCTCTCAAGTAACGAGCCACATAGACAGGTAGGTGTGGATAGGGTGATGCCACAGGGAGTCTGGGTGGTGTAATGGTTAACATGCTAGTCCAGGAATGGCAAGAAATGTATGTTTGAATTCTGCTAGGTGCAATATTTCCTATTTTCGTCACCCGCACGACAGTAGTGACTTGCATGATATATATGACAATGGTATCGAGTGGTGTGATATATATATGACAAGAATATGGTGAGCAGCAGTGTACTACACTATCAGTATCATTATGGTGTGTATCACACAAATCAATATCATTGTTTTATATATCACACATGTCAATATCATTGTGGTATATGTCACACATGTCGATTATTATGGTGGTTTATGTCACACATGTCGATTATCATGGTGGTATATATCATGCTAATCAGTATCATTGTGGTATATATCTCACTAATCAATATCATTGTGGTATATATCACACCTTTCAAGATCATTGTCATATATATCACACCACTCGATACCATTGTTATATATATCAGGTAAGTCACTACTGTCGTGCGGGTGACGAAAATAGGAAATATTGCGCCTAGCAGAATTCAAACATACATTTCTTGCCATTCCTGGACTAGCATGTTAACCATTACACCACCCAGACTCCCTGTGGCATCACCCTATCCACGCCTACCTGTCTATGTGGCTCATTACTTGAGAGGTCAGTGCAGACTACTACACACGTCCCCATGGAATTGAAAGTCTTTGAAATCGTTTATGTCCATAAGTCGTTTACTTCTTACAATTACATACATTAAGGCAATGCACTTACATATGCATACACAGTATAGGTTTAACAACGACAGCGCATAGCTTGTTCAGGATCGAGGTCACGGCAACTAGTGTCATTGCGGTGATGAAAATGGGAAATATTGCATCTAGAACGGGACTAGTTGGTCGATTGTTGGAGTTTTACATTCTGGCAACATCTAAGGTCATATCAGGACAGGTACCGACTTGTAACAGTGCACACTTATGATGACTTTATAGTAGTGTCCCACTGGGAAATCATGCCCCGATATCCCACTCAGTCACATTATCCTGACACTGAGGGTAACCAGTCAGAGAGCAGGATTCAAACCCACGCTTCTTGCCATTTTGGGGCTAGTGTGCTAACCATTACACCACCCACATTCCCTGTTACAATCACCCTAGCTATCCACGCCCACCTGTCTATGGGGCTCATGCACAACTTTAAATAGATCCATCATGCCGTTTTAATAATTAAAGACGCGATGGGCAAATGAGTTGAGCATCCATCTCCCGTTCTGGTAGATCGTTGAATCGTGGGTTCAAACACTGGTCGAGTCAAACTAATGACTTCACAAATTTATACTTGTCGCTTCCTAGCCAGGAGCTCAGCATTATTAGGATAGGGCAAGGAGCAGCGGAATGATGAAAACCAAGCATCCTCGATTGAAATTTCCCCTGCTTGATCAACTAATCAACCAACAAAACAAAAACGACAACAACAAAGTTCTATCAGAAGTAATCATGCATGACTTGTGACGTCCTGGCGGCGTTTACTGGTGGCGTTCCCACGGCGTTTTGCGCATGTTTCTACTACGCACGGCGTTCCTGTTTGTGAATCCGGATTCAGGGTATCTGGGGAGAGAGAAAAAAAAGAATAAATGTCACCATAGTGACAACTGTAACGATAGTGACTCATTGAAACGTCGTCATTAAAGTGCCACTGGGAGGGGGGGGGGGCGGGGAGGGGCGGGGGCTAGGAGTTTAAGGGAGAGGTCACATTCCGTATCGGGCTTGGTAGTTTTTATGTCATAAATTGTATGGAGCTATGCCCCGTCACTACACGTTAGTGGATGTAGTTGAATATACTAATTTTATGTAGTGGAGGTGTGGTGGTTTCAGCGGGTTCCCGTGCTCAGAGGTGTCCCTCGCTTCTGCGCTGCTTCTGCGCATGCGCGGATTTCGCATCAACTCGGGTCACCCCAAGCCACTTATTGGCGCATGCGCACATCCTACAAACTCGGGTTGAATAATCGAATAGGCTCGGGTGGACAGTTTGTTCTTTTTTTTTTAATAACCGATAAAAGTACAGCAAAATAGGATTTAAAGTATTGTATCATGGCCCAGTTTACCTAAATTTCCATTTCATTAATCGAAGTTATTCTTTTTTTGCACACGGGACGTGTATTTGTCGACTCCACTCGCGTGTTCTATTTGAAATTCGGATGACCTGAGTCGCCCGGTTCGTGTTAATCGATTACGGCCATGTTTACTAGATTCTGACGCATGCGCAGAAGCGAGGGACACCTCTGAGCACGGGAACCCGCTGAAACCACCACAGAGGCTAACGTGGGTCAAACGTGTTGTAAGTATTTTAAACTACGTTAAACTACGTTAAGGTATGGGAGGTTTTGGTATGGATAAATACGTTACAGTACGGATGCCGGTACGTTCAACTACGTTCAACTACGTTAGTCTCCACTACATTCACTTACGTCCACTAATGGCTATGTGACCAGGGCTTCATCCAGGTACGTTAGCATCACGGATGCAAATTCAGCCTCTAACATAGCCCACTTTTGAACATGTCCAAGAATTTAATCGGATATATCGGCTCACCCACATTTTTCTTCTTTTTTTTTTGTGGTCCATTAGTTGTTTAAGCAGGGGAAATTTCAGTCATAGACGACTGGTCTTCCTCATTCCACTGCTGGTCGATAGAACGCCCGAGCCTACACTTTTACCGACCCAAGGGATTTTTAACCTCCCACACCACATAGACATGGTATAAGAGCAACCGGCCTTTGATGACGCTGTAAGTTATACACAGCGGTGGAAATCCAAATTGGCAGAGCTGGGGGGCACAGGGAATCGAACCGCCGACCCCCAGATTAGGAGTCTGACCTAGAAAAAAGTCAGACACTCTAACCACTCCGCCACAGAGAACGCCACTAACATCACAGACAAGTATGGATGCCGGTACGTTCAACTACGTTCAACTATGTTAGCCTCCACTACGTTCAACTACGTCCACTACCCTGTATGTGACCCGGGAATTAAAGCTGCATAGTCCGATGAAAATGTCAAATTTTCAAAACCAAAACAATTATCTAGATTTGATTCTACATATCTAACTTAGATACTGGTGCACTTATTAAACATGTGTAGCCACATAGAAGGGAATACTGAGGCAATTGAATAGAACCTGTTACTGCAGAAGGCTATGGGGTCAGAGTTTTGACAAGCTTGCCAAAATTAATTTTGCATGTTTCCACTTGAAATATCTCAAAAGTTAGCCACTTAAAATAAAAGTTACTACAAGCTAAAGTAAGGTACATAATAACGATCAACCTAATGTATTTATCTCAGAAATTTTCAGAAACTCAAAACCATAGGACTATGCAACTTTAATCAAAGCTGAAAAGGATCAAATTTTCTAAACCAGAACAATTATCACGGTTTGATTCTATGTATCTAACTGTGATACTGGTGCACTTATTAAGCATTTGTCGTCACACAGAAGGGAATACTGAGGCAATTTGATCAAACCTGTTACTGCAGAAGCCTATGTTGTCAGAGTTTTGTCAAGCTTGCACTTCTAATATCTCAAAAGTTAGTCACTGTCCGCTTCTGCAGTAACCGATTTTTATTAAATAGGGTCAGCATTCCTTTCAATGTGGCGACAAATGGTTTTATAAATGGATCAGTATCTAAATTAGATATCTAGAATCAAATCTATGATAATTGCTTTGGTCTTGAATTCTTTTTTTTCTTTTTCTTTTTTTTTGGTGATGAATTTATTTACCCCAATCATAACGGATAAGTGTGTTACTGTTGATACTTGTTTTCACCGCTGGGCAGCACTAATCCAATTTTATTCAAATCTTTGCAATTTAGTTTTAGTAATAATTTTGATTTTCTTGCTTCTTGTTTATATTTTGTAACTGTTTATAGATTGCAAACAGTCCAAAATCCAGCTTTCACTATACTTTGTGTTAATCCATTTAAACATCGTCTGTATTTGATGTTTGCGGCTTTAATTGAGTTTTACGATACATGGCTAACTTTGTATATATTTGAAGTAAAATAGATGTGTGTACACTGAAATTTTCGACCCAATAGGCTCGCATGTATGAGTGACTTGTTGTTTGTTGTTGTTTTACGTCCTAGCAACATCTAAGGTCAAACCAGGATGGGTACCGACTTGTGACAGTGTGCACTCATGTGACAGTGTGCACTCATAGTGCTGTCCCACTGGGAAACCAGGCCGCCAGCACCATGACCTGGTATCCCACTCAGTCATATTAATCTGACACTGAGCACACCAGTCCTTGCACTAACCTAATAATGCCGAGCGCCTGGCTAGGAAGCAACAAGTATACATTTTTAAGTCATTGGTTTGACTCGACCAGGGTTCGAACCCACAACCCCACGGCACGGGAGACGGACGCTCTAACTAATTCGGCCATCCCGTCTGGTCTGTATAAGTGACAGATTGTATTAACGTGACTTGTAATTCCCTCTATGCAGTGAACACTGTTTCATGACTGCAACAGTATCGAAGTTGGAGATCTAAGATAGAACTCCCTTTACGGAGTGAACAATGTTTCATGAGTGCAACAGTATCGAAGTTGGAGATCTAAGATAGAACTCCTTCTACGCAGTGAACAATGTTTCATGTGTGCAACAGTATCAAAGTTGGAGATCTAAGATAGAACTCCCTTTACGCAGTGAACAATGTTCCATCAGTGCAACAGTATCAAAGTTGGAGATCTAAGATAGAACTCCCTCTACGCAGTGAACAATGTTTCATCAGTGCAACAGTATCAAAGTTGGAGATCTAAGATAGAACTCCTTCTACGCAGTGAACAATGTTTCATGAGTGCAACAGTATCAAAGTTGGAGATCTAAGATAGAACTCCCTTTACGCAGTGAACAATGTTTCATGAGTGCAACAGTATCGAAGTTGGAGATCTAAGCTAGAACTCCCTCTACGCAGTGAACAATGTTTCATGACTCCAACAGTATCGAAGTTGGAGATCTAAGATAGAACTCCCTTTACGCAGTGAACAATGTTTCATGAGTGCAACAGTATCAAAGTTCGAGATCTAAGATAGAACTCCTTCTACGCAGTGAACAATGTTTCATCAGTGCAACAGTATCGAAGTTGGAGATCTAAGATCTAGACAAGTACTTCTGGGTTTGGCAAAGTATATGCTTTCATCGGATTATGCGAATGTAATTATATTGCGTAGAGCTTATTAATATTAGTGAGTGGTGGCCTAATCGGTAGAGCGCCGGCCTCGTGTGCGGAAGGTCGGGAGTTCAGTTCTCGGTCGAGTCAAACCAATGACGTGTTGCTTCCTAGCCTGATGCTCTGCATTAATAGGATAGGGCAAGGACTGGTTAGTACAATATCAGGGTAATGAGACTGAGTGGGATATTGGGTCATGGTACCGGCGGCCTGGTTTCCCAGTGGGGCAGCACTATAAAGTTACCATTAGTGCACACTGTCTCAAGTCGGTATCCGTCTTGATATGACCTTAGATGTTACTGGGACGTAAAATTCCAACAACCAACTATTAGTGAGTGAACACGTGGTCCTCCTCGTGCCACACAGCGGATTAAATTCACACTAAGGCAGGGGTGGTTTATGCTCAGCATTACCAGCAATCCTGAACTTAATTTTTCCGCTGCGAGTTCATGGCGCTTCGATCGATTCTGCCATCATCCAATCAGCGTCGGCCACAAGATGTGGAGTATGCATCGATTATAGATATTTCAATGACAAGTTTGTTTCAATTAAAAAAAACTGGAATAAAGATCTGTTGTAATTGGATGTAAGGATTATGGAACAATGAATAAATAAATAGGAATACATATTTCAATAAAAATAAACTGGTTTGATGGATTTATTTCTTATTTTATGTGTCAACTTCAACCCCCATGTGGACACGGCAAAATATTTAGCTACACAACTGAAACTGTGCCTAGAGATAGATACCTTATGGTGCTGCCATCTGTGAGAGCTATCGGTCACTAAAATACATGCTGCCGTATTCTGTCACTAGCTCATAGAAGTTGGGCAGTTTAGCGATTTTCTGTGAATATAGTGGGAAAACGTGGCATTTTCTTCCAAATTTTCAACATATAGATAGACCTACAACAAATTTAGCGAATTTAGCCCAATTTTCAGCAGGTAAGAGCTTGGTGTATGTAGAAGCTCATTTGCTATCGGCGCTATACGTTTATTATAAAGGAAATGTGATAAATGGTGTTGCCGTGGATTCGCTATAGGAATGCTGGTACTCGTGGTGACGGTGAGTTGTCGCAGCGCTAGTCAACAGGTTCGGGATTGCTGGTAATGGGTTTGTGGATTCTCAAATAAATAAGTATTCTGCAGTAACAGATTCTATTAAATTCGCCATTAGTTACACAAGCTATTAATAGATCCTCTCAGAAAGCCCACTAAATGAGCTCTAACTTGGTAAATGAGACATATTTTTTACACGAATGCACACTATAGTTACATAAATAACCGGAGGAACGAATGACTATTATTTATTATTATTCCAAGGTATTCGGAGTCTCGCGCCCACCCTGATATCGGGTTATTTACTTATTTGCTTGTATATTATATGCTTGACCCTTGGTTCAGTGATGCGGATCGGTGCGACTGGGGTGCCACCTGCGAACGCTCAGGACACTAAAACTCACCCGCGTTCCCCACACTGCCTGTGTTTTTCCATTTATTTCCTCTTTTCTTTTTGCGACAATTTTTTATTCTGCCCATAACGTGTAAGCTGCCATGAGGGTGCTTGTTTTCAACGCTGGACAGCTGTGATAATGGATTGGTCTGGTCCCGCATTCAGGAGTGTTTACCTGATCTTTCTCGGGCCAACCTTTTGCGATTTTGGGTGTTAGTAGTTTCTATATTAGTTTTTTTTTTTTTTCTGTTTTTTCCTAACCTGTATATGATAACTTAGCATACTATGTACATCTACACAGATGACATACAGGCCTGCGGGAGAGGATCCCATCCCATTGTGGTTTATTACAGCATCCTTTCACCCACGCCCTGTCCTTAGATAGTACACCAGATTCCTTTAGTAGGTAAAGGCGTGAAGTTCCTTTTGCCAAGAGAACTAATAAATAGGACTCAGCCCAACCTGTGTGCCTCTCCTTATTGTTAACCGTAGTGGTCTTTATATATAATATATATATATATATTATATATATATAATACAAATAAGTGATTTAACGCCATGTAGACAACAAACACCATGTGCATTGTGAACATTTAATTGATCCACATACATTATTAATAGACAGAGGCTGGGTTTCCACCAGAAAATAATTTGAGGGTGTGCAGAATTGGGGTGGGAGTCCTGGGATCTGGAGGCTTTTTTTTGTCTCTGGCTCCTTGAAGAAACTTTAAAACAAAAATTATCGCAACAATTTGAGGGTATGGAGTTGCACCCTGAGAAAAGTTCATATGAGGACGGTAAAAACCCTGAGTGTATAAATAAAACATGAGTCTGCACACATGCATAACTATATATTGATAAAAGATTCACCGCTGTCGCTGACGCTGATGCTGTATCAGCGGTGAAAACCAACCCGATGTAAAGGTTGGCGAAAAGTGGGCAAATGAAATGAAAGCATAAATTTCAAATCTAAGAAGCAAAATATATTCTTCACGCAATTGGATGTATTTACCCGCACTTTTGAGCTTTATAAGATGATTAAATGCATTTTATGAAGTTTCAAGTCTGCAGCAACATATCCACATGTCAGCCATTTTGGTAGAGTCCAAGTTAGGTCATTTTCATTTGCTGAAGTAATCAGGTGGTACAAACAGTTCATTCAAACATGGAGGATTTATTTCATGACTTCAAATTATTTTTGTATCAACATGCCTTGACATTCTGTGATTTGAACATTCTGGAGTGATTATGTTGAGGGAAAACATTTATATTGTACACTTGGATTGTAGTTATTGAATGTTAATCAACATAAGGTAGGACTGCCAAACTAAGCCTTTCTAAGGCCATCAATATCACGACCCTTTCCCCCCAACTTTTACATAGAGATGGAATTCACCGCTGATACAGCATCAGCGGTTAATCTTTTATCTAACCTATATATATACTTTAGGGGTCATCCTCAGAAACTGTACCACATATTTGGTTTCTACATTACATTGTTAATGATTTTGCCTCTTTTTTGGGGGGTAGTGATTCAAATAGTTATTGTTGCCTCTGTGTATTAAGGTTGCACAGTCCGATGGTTTTGAATTTCTGTATTTTTTCTGAGATAAATATATTAGATCAATCACTAGTATCTACTTTACATTAGTTCAGTTATTTGTATTTTAAATGGTAAACTTCTGAGATATTTTGAGTGCAAACATGGAAAATTAGTTTTGGTAAGCTTGCCAAAACTCTGACACCATAGACTTCTGCAGTAACAAGTTCTGTTAAATTGACTCAGTATTGCCTTCTATGCTGAAACAAATGCTTAACAAGTGCATCAGTATCTAAGTTAGATATGTAAAATCAAATCTAGATAATTGGTTTGGTTTCAAAAATTTGATATTTCATCGGACTATGCAGCTTTAATTATATTAGCAATGCTACATGTATTTAATCTATCCCAATAAATGTATCCAAAATATGCTTATATGATTTTGTGCCTCCCAGGTGCGACCCGTCGCGCCGCCACCGGCTGTTCCTGTACCAAACAGACTTGAGAACCTCACTCGCACTGGAGGATTTTCCTCATATCAAATAATACATATATATATATGAGTCACGATCAGGAAAAGAGGCCAATTGGGGGAAGTTGTCGGCGTCAATCATTGGATGTCGGCATCGATCGGCATACTTATAGTTTAGCATTGACAGAGGTCTTGCAAAATCCTTAAATTTATCCTGAATGTAAAGGTAGAGAAAATAGAACAACCTTATTTGTTTCTAGGATAATTTAATATAAAACAAAGGAATGCACTATGCCTTTAAGAATTGCGACGCCAACATCTTAAATAACCCACCAATTGGCCCATTTTTGTGAGGCTGACTCATATATATATAGGCATATATGTATATTCACACATTTATATGTATACAATTTCCTAATCCTCAAGCTGTTACATATTTGAGGCCAGGTGCAATAACTCAGGACAGCGCATCAGTTCCAAGCTTGCATAATATAATATATATTACATATATAATATATTACATAAATAATATATTACATATATAATATATTACACATACAATATATTACACATACAATATATTACATATAAATATATTATATATGTAATATATTATGTATGTAATATTTGTGTACCGAATGCAGTGGCTCAATTGGTAGAGCGCAGAAGATCCCAGCTACTCCCCAGCCACTAAGTCATCGCTGGTTACCTCTATTCATTAGGTCATCTACTGATACGACGTCACCTCCCAGATGCCAGCTGGGTGGGTTGAGTCCAGGTCACTACAAAAGTAAAGCTTGTTTTATTTAACGACGCCTCTAGAGCGCATTGATTTTTTAAAAATTGTATCATCGGCTATTGGACATCAAACACAAGGTCATTCTGACATATTTCTTTGGAGAAAACCCGCTCCCGCCACCTAGGACGCTCTCTCCGATAAACAACGAGAGGTCTTTTATATGCACTTTCCAACAGACAGGACAGCACATACCACAGCCTTTGATGAACCAGTTGTGGACCACTGGTTGGAACGGAAAATAGACCAAACTGCAAATGGGTCCACTGAGCAGGATTGATCGAATGACCGACAGCTTCACAGGTGTACACTTTATCGCCTGAGCTACGTCTCGCTAGCAGTTCACTACAAATACATGAATGCAGGTGGAATACCAATTGGACTAAAACCACAAAGTTTCTGCATCCTGCAAATGATATAATCCTGGAAAACTAGCAGACAGCTTGATACGATCTGGACTGTCACTTGGGGAGAGGGTCTAGTCTTCGACCCAATCGACGAGGTGCGGACCAACAAACCCAGGACACAGTTAGACAAACTGGACAGCTGAACGCCTTAAACACCAGTTCGCATTTGTTCATTTTACATATGTGAAAAGAGCTTTCACAAATTATAAAAAATACAGACAAGAGGAAAAGCGTACTTTGTTCTGCTCTGTATCTACAATAGCAAATTCTACGAATACAGATGAAAACAGGCAAAGTGCGCTTCTGGTTAAATTACACGACATGAAGAGCTTAAGGCGCTTGTCATGGACTCGAATGGAAAAAAAACTAGGTTTTCGACCGAGTATAGGAATGTAATTATCTTGAAAACTAAACAAGATAGAATCTTCGTGGTTTTTGTGTTTTTCTGCATTTAACTTGCACTGTGTGATTAACTATTAATTAACTTCCCATTTTAAAGATCTACAAAAATGACTGCCGGTGTCGCAGTTTGAGTGCCCTGCCAGTTTGAGCGCCCTTCTGTTGCTTCTGCGCATGCGCGGATTTTCTGACGCCTTCAAACTGCAGCACGTCGCAGTTTGAGCACCCTGCCAGTTTGAGCGCCCTGCCAGTGGTTGTAGACTTTTTTTGTAAAATAGATTTAAAAGCTTTCCTTGGATCGATTAAAAATATCTAAATGCGCAATTGAAGAGGAAGATCTGAAGTATTTAATGTAACCTATGAGCAATTTACTCTGAAAGTATTAAAAACAGAGATAATAGTGAAAGTTGGGATATTCTGAGTGTCAGTGCCAGTGTTAGCCTTACCAGATCATGGCCTCAAAAACTATTTTCGCAAAATAAATTCATGAACTTCCAATTGGCTGATAAAAAAAAAGCTGAATGTGAAATTGTAGAGAAAGATCTGAACTATTTAATAGAAACAAAAGAAATTTGCTTTCAAAGCACCAAAAATCACAAATTATTGTGATAGTTAGGGTGGTTTTATTGTTGTCTCTATCGCCGTACTTTGAAACTAGGTAGAATTTGACGCATGCGCAGACGATGCTGTTAAATTCCACGCATGCGCAGAAGCAACAGAAGGGCGCTCAAACTGGCAGGGCGCTCAAACTGCGACACCGGTATCTAGTACCAGTTTCCAGTGATATGGATGTACACAAGGAACTCAGTACCCAATTAAACATAGTGTATACATAATTACCTTTTTGCACTGTGCCACCTGAATCACACTGGCTATACACACAGTGCTGGAGCCCTTTTCTTTTCAGAGCACATAATTCACACTTCTAGTCCAGAACTACTGGCTACAAATGATACAAGTTCAAATAGTGATTTGAATAAATATTCTTGTTTATTGTGGCCTTTTTTTTGGTGCTGTGCTGTGCTTAGAGACGTAATTAAAGTTGCATAGTCAGACGTTCTTTTCAGTTTCTGACATTTATATTTTTTAGATAAATATATTAGGCCGATTATTAACCTCTACCTTACTTTCATTCGAAGTAACTTTGATTTTAAATAAATAACCTTAGAGATAATTGGAGTAAGAATATGACAAATTAATTTTGGTGTGCACACTGAAATTCTATCTCCAAAGTTAGCCATTTATAGTGATAGAGTGAAACCTCGGTTTTCGAACAGCTCGCTTTTCAAACTAATCGGTTCACGAACATATTTTTTTTAAACAATAAGTTACTGAGTCGAGTACTCCAAAGAAACAGAAAACAGCAATAAACCAAGATGTTAGTGAAAGAAATGCAGAATTTCATCTTAATGTGTGCGCCTTACCACATCTACTTCAACTCCACTTTGATAATCACATCAGACCGTAAAAAAAAGAAACCTCACTTTGTGATTAACATAAAATTATATGCTGCGCAATACACATCAATCCACACCTATGTCACTAAATACTCGAACCCGGGCTCAGCCCTGGGGCCCTTATGCAAACACTCACTGCATCTACCGCAAACACTGTCCATTCGGCATTCTGATGGCTCACCGTGTTATTATGGTATATCTAAAGATCCTGCCTGCAGATGGTGTTCCTAGAGGGCGCCTAATGGCCCGGTCACACTACGACATAACGCGCCAGCGTAGGGACAATGTGAAAATAAATTTAACATATTGAAAATCTTGACATAATATGCAAATACGTGGTCAAGTTGGACATCAATGCCGTGTAGTTGACGTGAGCATAACGTCAGTACAGCTTCGTGCCAACGAGAGAGGTCAAAGGAATTATTTATTATGTAAACGTGAGGCTTGCGAAACCCCAGCGCGCGACGTCAGCCTAGCGTGACAGTAGCGACTGCTTAGCATCGCTTAACGTTGTCACGCCCGACACAATCATTTTCCCCGACGTGAGTCGACGTCGACCAACCGAGAGGCTGGCGTCAGTCCAACGTCGCCGGTGTGAGCCGCAAAGTCCTGCTCCCTGTGCGTCACTATGACGTAATGCACCGTTGGTCTAACGTAGCCGACGCATCCCTCCCGCATGTCTAATGTCAGCGTAACGTGAGTGTGACGTCATCCAAACGTCACTTGCATCACTTCGAGCTACGTCGAAAGTTTGGACGCGCGCTGACGTAACTCGACATAACCTGACGTAACACGATGTCAGTCTAACGTAAGCATGACGTAACTCGATGTACCTCAACGTAATGACCAAAATTCACCTACGTCGGCTTACGTTACCTCCTTATGTCATAGTGTGACAGGCCTATTACATAGCACGAGTGGTGCCACCTAGTGCATCAAGCAAACACTACCGCTGTTCACAAGGCACTTCACAACAGACCTTTAGCATGGGGTGTGCGCTGGGCCGCTGCTTGGGATATTAGTTCTGGTCATGGCTGTCGGTTGGTCATAATCGTCTATAGACCTTTTCTTCAGAACATGCTGCACACCAAAGCTGCTACCCAAAATATTATTTTTTCAACTGCCGTCAGCTTACAGGTTGGTGGTGGGAATCACCTATTAAGAACCTCATCTCACTGAATGCCTCACAGAAAGTGGGTCATGCGGTGAGCTGTAGCTGTGTTTCGCACTTTTCTTAGTTGCATACTTCGCATGCACCGTGCACTGTGGGACACTTTATGTGCAGTTAATTTCATAAGATTCCAGAATAACAATGGAGAGTATTTTTAAAAAACACCCACACGCCGCAACAAAAAATGTCAGGTTTTTGTGTTTTGTGTCGGTGCCCGGGTCTTTAGTGATGCCTACACACACCAGGTGGCACCACTCTGGACAGATGGGACATCAAGTTGCTACAACAGGCCACCATAATACCAATGTAAAATGAGCAAATATTGGTGCACAAAAAATAGATGTGTCAAAATATCAACAACAATATTGTAGTGGTCTGCACTGACCTCTCAGGCAAGGAACCACATAGACAGGTAGGTGTGGGGAGTGTGTTGATATCAGGGAGCCTAGGTGGTGTAATGGTTAGCACACTGGTCTGGAATGCAAAGAGATGTGGGTTCGAGTCCCGCTCTAGGCGCAATATTTCCCATTTTCATCACCCCCATGACACTGGTGCGTGACCAGGATCCTGTACAAGCTTTGTGCTGTATGGTTGTTGAACCTACCCTGTGTATGTGTGTTAGTGCATTGCCTGTATGTATGTAATTGTAAGCATTACAAGACTTACAATTCCAGGGGGACGAGTGTAGTGGTCTGCACTGACCTCTCAGGCAAGTAACCACATAGACAGATAGGCGTGGGGAGTGTGTTGATATCAGGAAGCCTAGGTGGTGTAATGGTTAGCACACTGGCCTGGAATGCAAAGAGATGTGGGTTCGAGTCCCGCTCTAGGCGCAATATTTCCCATTTTCATCACCCCCATGACAATATAATAGCTTTACATGACTATAAAAATAGCAAAATAAGGGTGATTATATCCAATCATCATGAAGAATGAATAAAATAATTGCAAAAAATAAAAGGACATTAGTGTTTGATTACCACAGATATGTTGTGGGTTCTATATCAGGTGGTAGAATACCAAACTATCAGTCAGTTTCCACTCTACCTACCAGATGGCAGCAGGATCCACAAGTAATACGGGTATTCCCAGCTCCGCTGGTACCTCATGACGGACTGAAGCTGTGACCCAGCACGCCAGGTCACAGCTTCAGCTTACAGACGGGAGTTGAGGTTGGTGCCATGCCCAGCGCTATCCTTCACTTTAGGCCCGATACGTTAAATTCACTTTGCACTTATAGCAACGTAGCTCTGGAGATGACCAAACTTGGTTGGGTTCTTGTCATACATTTGTTTCAAATATAGATTGCAGTAAAATTGACCTAGTAAATATTTGACTATATTGTGTACACGTATTCACTACCTCCCACCATGTAAGCTGAAGCTGCAAGCCGGCGTGCTGTAACTTGTCCTTCCTGAGGGACCAGCAGAACCTGGAGTACAGGTATTCCATGCATTGCCTACCAGAGGGCCTTGTGGGTGGTTCAAGGGTTTTCCACCAGGTGGCAGCAGACTCCATAATAAGTTATCCTAACCTTGCCCACTAGGTGGACTGTAGTGGCAGTAGTTGTGGTCCCCCTCCCCCCCATGTGGCAGCATAATAGACAGTTGCCCTAATTCAGATGACTTGTGTGTGCATCATTTCTCTGTCTATTAGCCTGACTTTGTCGTCCGACACTTCCACCATGCGCTGCTGGCTCAGATAACATGAGCGGTCTATGTCTTCCAGTGTTTCGGGCATGGGACGGTTCATCGTTTCCGGCAGTTTCAGACTGATGAGTCCGGCAGTCAACGCAAGGACTCCGAAGACCAAGAACTGCATGTTCGGGTAGACCTGGTTCTGAAAAATGGTAAAGTTGGTTGGTTTGTTTTCACATAGCGCATGTTTTAATCGGTTATCGGTGCAGTAACCTTGAGTACCATACATTATTTGTTTAACGACCCCCCCACAACAAAAAGCAGACATCAGCTATTGGGGGTTGAGTATCGAACAATGCAGTGCTGCCACTCTGGATTTTACTGTTAAACAAGTATAAACAATTTTTTTTAAAGTAAGGAACAAATTAGTCGTAATGCTTGCATTGCCGTTAGTAGTTGATAAGTAATAGTTGAGCCTCGTCAGTACTTGGATGGGGGACCACCTGGGAATACAAGGTGCTGTAGACATCCTGATACAGGCTTATAGCCTACTAAATCAGTAGTGGATAACTAATAATTGAACCTCGTCAGTACTTGGATGGGTGACCACCTGGGAATACAAGGTGCTGTAGACATCCTGATACAGGCTTATAGCCTACTAAATCAGTAGTGGATAACTAATAATTGAATCTCGTCAGTACTTGGATGGGCGACCACCTGGGAATACGAGGTGTGGTAAACCTCAAGATACAGATTAATTGCTTACTAAATAAGTAATAAATAAGTATGGTTTCAAGAGCTTGATAGATTAGCAACAATCTTTAAAAGAAATTTTTAACAAAAATAATAATAATAATAATACTAAACCTTGATGAGGAAATGAGACTTGAAAGTTGCTCAATGTGGGGAAACTGAAAAACGAATTATAAAAGAAGGACAAAGAATGTTCGCATTCTCAAGTAGCCGGACTAAATGGCACGTCATAAGACAAAGACTGTTGGCACTGACCAGCGATATGATGAGAGGGGACATGATTCCACCAAAGCGCGCCGCCACCGAACACACGCCCATTGCCTTGTTGCGCACCACTGTAGGGTAAAGTTCCGCGGAGTAGATGTAGCCGACACCGAAGGAGGCTGAGATGGACAGCTTCCCCAGGAGGGCCAAGGCGGTAACCTGGGTCACTGCTTCTGTAAGCAAAACACAATCGAAACAAATTAATGATTGACTAAACTAAAGAAAATGTCTAGAAACAAATCAGACAGATCTCTAAGTTGCATAGTCTGAGGGTTTTGACAATTTGAGTTTTAGTCTTTCTTTGTATTAGATTAATATATCAGGTTGATTTTTATAATCCACATAACTGGGAGACCAGTTGGCAGGTACCATGACTTAATATCCCATTCAGTCACATTATCCTGATACTGTGCTAACCAGTCTTTGCCCTACCCTATTAATGCCGAGCACCTGGCTAGGTAGCGACACGGATCAATTTTATAAGTCGTTGGTTTGACTCGACCGGGAATCAAATCAAACTCCCGATCTCCTGCACGGGAAGCCTGCGCTCTACCGATTCGGCCACTCCGTCCGATGGGAGTGGTTGCAAAGAAGCCGCTCACTGTAATCGTGTTCTCCAAGGAAAGTCACACCAAACCTACTTTGATTCCCGGTGAATTTGAAGTCCTTTTACCATGCCTTATGCTGCGTTCATATGAACTGGTGAATATGGTGTTTCCCACTTCACAACTGGTGAATTGCGTTCACTTGACTTCACAACTGGTGAACACCACCTGTGAACTGGAGATTTTTTAAGTGGCTATTTATTCACCACTTGTGAAATAATGGTAGCGAATGGAGAAAAGTTGCATGGTAAGATTCCATAATAAATTGACAAAAATATGTTTGTAATGAAACCATTGTCCATGATGTGTGGTCTTAAAACAAATCATACATGGTGTATAATATGGTAGTGGATGCTATCTACCAAAAACGTACAGTTTACATGTTATTTACACATGTATTGTAGTTTGCCTCTATTATCACCCAGCCTGAAACGTTCAATTTTTTTAATCATAGACCGCAAAAACTTGCTCAAAATTAATTATTTCAATCATATTTGATTAAATATATGTATCTAAACTTAGATTCTATGTTAATATAATGGTTACATCAGAGTAAAAAAACTAAAACCCTTCTGGAGTCCATATTGTCGTTGGTTTAGCGCGAATTGTCAAATGAACGCTCTCAGTTTACATGGTCGTGTTCACTGGCAGTGGGAAGTTCACCATATTCACCAGGACGCTATGAACGCAGCCTTATAACCGGTGTAATTCCACCTATCCCTTCCCTACATGACGTCACAGAATGGGTTCGTTGAGATTCAACTCAGTAGATAGAGACTGATCTGTCAAGGAGCATTCCTCTGAGTATCCAATGGCTAGACAAGAAACATTCCGATTAATTAATTAGAATAAAAGAATATATATAAACATAGCTACAGTACAGTAATGAGAGAGAACCACAAGGTAGCGGGTTGAGTAGTTTAATCTTTGGCAAGGGATTACATGCCGTTCCCCGTAAAAAAGACAAAATCCTCCGGTGCGACTGACACTGGTCAATATCAAGTGGAAGCGAGGTGGGCCGAGATGGTGCCGCCGGTCTAGTGTTGCGTCATATGGAGTATAACAAAAATAATAAGTAATATTCCCTTCTGTATCTTTATAAATAGGATAATCACTTATCAATGTATAAAAAGGCCGAGCGACTCATCTCTGATTATTGTGTGAATTATTACTGCCCAGTAAATTATTCGTGTGTACAACGAAAATTAATGTGGTTTGGCCTAATATGGCCTGATGGGATCGATCCCTCCGTCTGCTACTGCAGCGCCACTGCGTGTTCGTGCCCTGCGCCCCACTATTCGGCCAGTTCGCACCGGGTTTCCAAGCTTTGTAACCAGTTAGGCAGTTATCCTAGCCAGAGACTAGTATTAAACGGATCAACCCATACCCATGTTGTTCTTTGTCATCCAGAGCGTAGCCTAACTTTATACTCGCATAATACAGTATATAGGGTTACTACAACTATTCAGCAACCAATCTTTAGGGTTTTATAGGTAAGATATTCATTTTATAAGGCCGAAATAATATGACATTATAATGATTATATACATGTCAACTCTTTGTCTTACTTCACCAGGTTTCTGTACGCTATTTTTATAAAGCAAAAGAAGTATAGTAGCTATGACGATGCGAACCAGAATATATTATGCTAATGCCCAGAATTTACATATCACGATTCTGTCATTGGTCGATGTTTCGTTGATGCAGCTGGTAACAAACACAAATAAAATCACAACTACTTTCAAATCGGACTTCGAGAGATCTAAAAATTCAAGGTTTTTTTTTGTTTGGTGGGGGGGGGGGAGGGCTGGGGGGGGGGAATTTGGTCAATTTACAAGGCCTTTTCGGGGTATTTTTAATTTTTACAACCTTTTCAAGAGACACCTTCAAATTCAAGGCCTTTTCAAGATTGTGCGGACTCTGGTGATAAATCACATATTTTTATTGGTTTTGCACTCACCTTTCGACAAGAGTAGAATGGACATGCAGCTGGCACCACCTATGAGCATTGCGGTGCAAAGTGTCGGGCGGCGTCCCAGTCTGCACGTGACAACACAACAACACCGTTAATGTTTCTGTCACACTGGGCATAATCGATTAATCAACTCGGGTCACCTGAGCCACTCTTTGGCGCATGCGCACATCCTACAGACTCGGGTTGAATAATCGAATACGCTTCTCCACGCTCGGGGTGGAAAAAATTATGGCTTAATCCAAAACCTTTTTGTGTGTGTAAATAACCGATATAACTACAGCAAAATAGGATTTAAAGTATTTTATGATGGCATCGTTTAGTTATATTTCCATCGAATCTAGGTTATTACCACAAAGAAAGATGTGTGACTGGTACTGGTTGCTGTTATCCTGTAGGACGGTACCAGTGCAAATGTGACATGATCGCTCCTTGCAAACCCCAGCAAAGAGGTCGGTTACTGGGGTCGGATCGTTTTGCACACGGCACGTGTTTTTGTCGACTCCACTCGCGGTGTTCGATTTGAAATTCTGACGACTCGGGTGACCCGGTCGTGTTAATCGATTACGGCCAGCATGATGACGTCACATACAAGTCCTATGTGTTGTTTTAATGCTCTTTTTTTTTAATAACCCAGATTTTCTGGGGGTTTTTGTTTTATGTCCTAGCAACATCTAAGGTCATATCAGGATGGGTACCGACTTGTGACAGTGCGCACTCATGCGACTTTATAGTACTGTCCCACTGGGAAACCAGGCTGCCAGCACCATGACCTGGTATCCCACTCAGTCACATTATCCTGACACTGAGCACACCAGTCCTTGCCCTGTCCTAATAATGCTGAGCGCCTGGCTAGGAACTGACATGTATCAATTTTTAAGTCATTGGTTTGACTCGACCAGGGAGACGGACGCTCTAACTCATTCGGCCATCCCGTCTGGTTCCCAGATTGTCAGCTTCTCAATCAATCAATAGTTCCATCCTCTAGTCGAGGGTTAGATGCAATGGTTTTCCACTTGTCCCGATGGTGTGCTGTTCTGATAGACTGTGAATAATTCAAGCATGTCCACTGTGAAATATTTGTAAACCATGATGTTCTTGGTCTCCCCTTCCCTCTGCTAACATTCACCTTCCCTTCCAACAATGTACGGTATATTGAACTCTGACGAATGATGTGGCCAAAATAAGTAAGTTTCTTTGTCTGTATAGTGGCAAACAAGCGTTTCTTATTTTTAATTTTTCTGAGAACTTCTTTGTTGGTGATCTTCTTTGTCCATGATATTTTCATCATCCTTCGATAAGTCCACATCTCAAATGCTGCTAAACATTTGTACATTTTCTTAGAGATTGTCCATGTCTCAGCCCCATACATTAGAGTAGACCACACATGTCAGCTTCTATAATCATAAAATACTTGAAATCCTATTTTTCTGTACTTATATCAGTTATTGAAAAAAAATATTAAGTTTTAGATTAAGCCACCATTTTTTCCACCCAGAGCATATTAATTTATTCAAGCCGAGTCTGTAGGATGTGCGCATGCACCAACAAGGTGATTAATCAAGTACGCCCTATATGAACCAGTTCGACAATACAGAGAAAGGAGGATTCCTGAGATGCATGGCGAAAATTAGAGCAACTGCAGATCTCTCAGCACTGTGTGCTGAGAGATAATTACTTGCGGTTTGCAAGTAATTACAGCTGCGCTGGTGAGTGTCTCTGCACCTTTGGAGAGTTTCAGGGACCACCGTGGCATCCATCCCAGCGGGGTCCAATGGGGGCCCAGGAAGCCGCAGGAAGGTCGTGCAATTTAAGAATTTTAACTCATTTAAGGGCCTTAATGGCACCAGAGGGAGAGGGAGACCAAGAACATCATGGTTTACAAATATTTCACAGTGGACAGGCTTGAATTATTCACAGTCTATCAGAACAGCACACCATCGGGACAAGTGGAGAACCATTGCATCCAACCCTCGACTAGAGGACTGAACTATTGATTGATTGAAGGGCCTTAAAAGCAGTATTTTCACCTAGAAAATATACATTTTCCCTTTCTTTATACACGCAAGTCAAGGCCTCACTCTCCTATTTAACACCAAATATCTTTTTCACCGGCTCTGCACGAATCACAACGATGACCAATTATTATTATTATTAAAAATTCAGAAATCTGCGAGAAAAAAAGGTCACATCCCAGACATCCTGAGATCAATTTACCTGTCTAGTTGCAAGGAAAGAAATTACATACAGAAATCAATTTCCCTGTCTAGTAGAAAGAAAGCAAAATCACATCCCAAACATACGGAGATGAATTTACCCGTCTAGTAGAAAGGAAGTAAATCACATACAGAGATCAATTTACCTGTCTAGAATTTAAAAAAAATATTTAAACATACGGAGATGAATTTACCCGTCTAGTAGAAAGGAAGAAAATCACATACGGAGATCAATTTACCTGTCTAGAATAAAGATTTTTTTTAACCAGACATACGGAGATCAATTTACCTGTCTAGTAGAAAGAAGGATGACGTGTAAGCCGGAATCTCGACAAGGCCGGACAGCGCCACACTGATGTAGCGGTTACTGCCCAGGTCACCAGCACTCATCGTCAGGCCATAGTACGCGGCACTGTTAATAAACCTGAAGAATGCCGCATAAAAATTCGCAAACAACTAATTCACGACACGACAAGACCAGGGTCCGCACACATGTGAAGATATGGAATTCAAGGCTGTTTTCTTTATAGGAATTCAAGACGATTTTCATTTGGATTTCAGGAAAAAACAACAATGGTGAATGGCGATTTGGGGTCAGTGGGTATAGTTTAATGGAAATCAGGCTTTTCAAGACTAATTACCGAAAACAGCTTAAATTCAAGGCTTTTCAAGGCCTTGAAATGGGGAAAATGAAAACTTTTCAAGATTTTCCCGTATGGACCCTGCAAGATTGACCGTGCACATAATATTTATTGAATGCTAATTTATTTATTTTTAAAAATATTTTTTAGACATGAATCCAGGCCGTTATCTTTTCAGTAAATAATCACTGCCAACTAAACCTGCTTAAAGCTACACATGTATAAATAGAAAATTACTTAAAAACTTACTACAACTTTACCAAATGAATACAGAAGATAACTTCTGCTTACATTCTAAATACTATGTAAATACTCACATTGATCTGACTAATATTAGGTAGTATATATGCGTATATTCTAGTGTAGGCGCCCGCGGGCATTGACGATTGTATATATTGAGCTGGGCTGAATTCCGGCGTTTCGAACGTGCCGGCTTCGTGCAAAGCATTTTGCGCCCGCTGCTCGCTAGGCGGCGTGCCGGTAGTCGTATATAACCATGGCGCTCGGCCGGCCCGGCGCCTTCCTGATACGCACCCGGCCTGCGCGCCGGTTCGCTCACCCGAGAAAAACCTGCACCGTCTGCTGTCAGCTGTCGACGTCTCCTGTCACCATACGCACTTCATTGGTTAGTCACTGTCACTTGTCGGTTATTGTCTTATAGACATATGCCGAAGGACTTTTGTGCACCATGTGGTTATATACACCCGGCGCCCATTAATGACGGGTGCACTCGACGCCCGGCTCGGACGCGTCGTGCTACGCGTCAGGCTGAAGAAATGATGGAGAAGGAAAAATTGAAGTCGGAGAAGCTTCTGGAGCCTGCTAAAGCCAGTTTGGTCGTGCCAGTCGTCTCGGACGACCCCATAAGTGACGACGAACGGTCATTGCTTGAGCGGTTAAGGGCTTTGGAGAAAAAGAAGAGGAAAGCGGTGATAGCGGAGAAGACTATAGCAGTTGAGAGGGAGCTCTCATTGATGTCGTTGGGAGGTGCGGACAGCAGTGCGTCTCGGGACAGCGGTAGCAGGCGGAGCAGGTCGGGCGGCAGGCGTGGGAGCGTGTCGAGGGGGCGGCGAAGGAGCCGTTCGTTGAGTCGCCGTCGGAGTGTCTCCAGTACTGGCGGTCGGAGCGTGTCGGGCGACGGAGGGGGGGGTGCGTGCAGGGACCGCGCCGCCTCGTCAGGCAAGCGTCGGGAGTCGAGGTCGCCGGACGGGCACCGGCGGTAGGGGACACCGGTGCGGGAGGCATGCAAGTCGGAGTTGCGGCGAGGCAGGAGTCCTTCGAAGCGCCGCAGGCGCCATAGTTGTTCGTCGTCGTCGTCCTCAGACAGGACGCGTAGTCGCGAGAGGCATCTTCGAAGTAAGTGGTCTATAAAGCGCTTCACGGAAGATAAGAAAACTGTTCGTAAGTTGAACTGCCATGAGCCCATTGAGGCGAACTGTTACTGGATGCTTCATACCAAGGATTCGAACATTAGGGACTATAGGCGTTTTGTTCGTCATATTGCTTATCTAGCGGGTAGGGCTAAGGCTGATAAATTTGTAAATGCTGCGCATGTGAACTATGACATGGGTGTTCGTCGCTTGGCGGCGGAGGACGGGTATTCTGCGCTTAACCCGGGGAATTCTGAATTGACTTTGCGATACTACGGATTTGACTGTTTGAAGACGAACACTTGTAGTCAGTCGAAAAAAGGGGGGGGGGGGAGTCGAAGCAGTATACGAGGGATGGTGTGCGACCTTGTTATGGGTTTAATAGTGAAGATGGATGTTCGCGAGACGAACAGACATGCCGGTTCTGGCATTGGTGCAGCAAGTGCGGTGCGAAATCGCACCGGCGCGACAAGTGTAGAAAAGATTGATGTGGGGTTGGGCGTACCTGTGTGGAGGGTAGTGAGTCGATGGACGTTCATGAGAACCGGCGGTGGGCGGATCCATTGATTGATTGCTCAATTGGTCAGGACGGTCCTGGGGGCGTTGCCACTCAGGGTGGTCATCGGGCCACGCACTCTCTGCTGATTGATTGCTCGACTGGTCGTGACGGGCCGGGGGGCGTTTCAACTGAGGGTAGTCGTGCCACGGACTCTGGGCCTATTACATTGAACAATGCTAAATGTGACATTGTGGACGGTGATTGGCAGACTTGCTTGCTTAATTGGACTGACTTAATTAGTGCTTGGTTGTTTGTTTCAGTGGACTGTTTTGTTGTTCATGCCATTGATGATTTCATGCCATTTATTGTTGATTTTCGTGTGATGAATGCATGTTTTCTAGGAAGTTGTCATTGTACTCATTACATCGCGGGCAACCTTACACAATTGCGCCCGTGTCGAGCGTTCTGCGAATTATTTTTATTTGGGTCGCATGACGCTGATTGGAGTTATATATTGAGAGGTTTTGTTTTTGGCTTTGAGGTCATTAATTCTGACTGTGTTGCCAGTTACACTGTATTTAATAGGGCAGTTCGCTCTGACGCGCATTATAACTTTATTGGTGAACAATTATCTAATGAGTTACGCAATGGTTATATTTCTGAGGTGGTGGTTCCCCCCCTTGCATTCACAATATTTTTTGTGTCCCGAAGTCTACGGGTGATGGTTTACGCTGTGTTGTTGATTGTTCGCGTCCGTTGTGTGGGTCTGTGAACGCATACGTCGACAAGGTTAGTCAGACATTTTCCTATTTGGGCGTCGATGACCTTGTCGATGGTATGCGTTCACAGGACTACATGGCAGTAGTGGACATTAAGAATGCGTATCGAGCAGTCTCGATCCATCCGAGTGATAGAGATCGGCAGGGGTTACAATGGGATTTTGGTGCGGGTGTTCGTTTTTTTGTAGATAACCGTATGTGTATGGGGTTGTCGTCCAGTCCGTATGTATTTACGAGAATCAGTAACTTCATAGTGCGTGCATGTAGTCGTCGAGGTGCGTCAGAAGTGATAAATTACTTGGACGATTTCGCTGTAGCGGATCGGTCTTGGGACGCGTGTGTTCGGTCTCAGTTGATTATTGTGAGAGTTCTTAGACAGTTGTTTTTTTTTGTTAGTTTCCCTAAAATGTTATCTCCATCTCAATGCACCAGGTTCCTGGGCATAGAGATTGATGCGGTGCGCATGAAGTTGTTTCTGCCTGCGGATAAGGTAGTGAAATTGAAAGCCCATCTGCTTTCCTTTGTGGGGAGACGGAAGGCGACGAGACGGGACTTAGAGAGGTTGGGAGGGCGCTTGGCGCATTGTGCTTCAGTAGTGAAGGGAGGCCGTTCGTTTTGTAGTCGGGTATACGACGCCGTTAGGACACTGAAGCGTCCGTACTACCAGTTCAGGCTAAATCAGGCTTTTAAGGAGGAGGTGGCGTGGTGGTTAGAGTTTGTAGACCGTTTCAATGGCCACGCACGCATATTGGGAAGCCACGCGGAGTGTGTGTCTGTGTATACAGATGCGTCTTCCTCTGGTTTTGGCGCACTGCATGGTGACGACTGGTGCGTCGGAGTTTTTGACTCGGGCGCGTCTCAAGACTTATAGTCTTCAGTTCACCATCATTACGCATGTTCCAGTCAGATTTGCGATGACGAGCATATTAATGTGCGTGAGATGTGGGCGGTTATGGCGGCCGCGACAAGGTGGGGAGAACGTTGGAGGGACAAATCAGTAGTGTTCGTCACAGATAACATGACTGTTCGAGCAGCTTTAGCATCTGGGAGATGTAAGAGTAAGTTAATAATGGAGTGGGTGAGGCAGTTATTCTGGATTTCTTGCGAATATAATTTCGAGATTAGTTCAGTATATATACCTAGTGAGAGAAATATTATTTGCGACGCTTTGAGTCGTTGGACTGTGGAGAGTGATAGGACTCGGGTTGGGTCGGTAGACTCTGCTGGGCGATTGTGCTGTAGGCATTTGTTTGCTTGACTTTATTTTTTCCTTTTTTCTTGCCAGAATTGCGTCGAGAGATGTCGCTGCTTCAGTCGAGCTACTATGCTGAAAGCAGTCGCGCCACGCATTCGACCCAGATTAAGAAGTATTTCTCGTTTTTGGACGAGTTCCAGGGTATATTTCCTCCTCTGCCATGCCCTGATGTGCAGGTGGGGTTATATATTACGTGGTTAACCAGATCTTTAAAGTTTAGCTCTATTACGAATTATTTGTTGGCGCTGAATTATTTTTTACAGGCTAGAGATTCTCCTCCTATTAATTATAGCTCTCATTTGATCAGGACAGTTTTGGGAGGAGCAAAGAGACAGCTAGGGTGCGTGGTGAGATGCGCTTCTCCGTTATTACCCGGACAGTTATTGTTGATTTTTTCCTTTATGACAGACAGTGTGGGTCATGTTGCGATTCGCGCTGCCTTATTGACAGATTTTAGGGGGCTGTTGAGAAAGAGGTCGGATTCCGTGCTGTCTAGGAAGAACTTTAAGTTCTTCAGTTGGGGGATGTTGATTACAGTAAAACGGACTAAAACTATCCAGTTTAGGCAGCGGGAATTGTTGATCCCTGTGGCTAAAGTGATGAATCGTGAGTTGTGTGCAGTCTATTGGACCAGGAGGCACTTTAGGGAGGTCCCTGTGTTGGACGCTTTGCCGGCTTTTCAAGTACCTTCACCTAAGGGTGGGTTCAAGCCTTTGGAGTATGGAGCATTGAATTGTGCTATTAAATATTTTGCTGAGTGCGCAGGGTTGCAGAAGGAGTTATTTTCTTGTCATTCGCTTCGCAGGGGGGGGGGGGGGTGTACGTTTCTTGCTATGCAGGGGGCTACGTTAGAGGAGTTGAGGACTAGAGGGGATTGGTCCTCAGATGCTATCTTTTCTTATATTGCTTCTCCCCTCCCTGAGCGGATTTTAGCTGACATGAGGGTCGCTTCGGCCTTGTCGAATTATTAGTTGGCTGGGGGCACGGTGCGCCATTGGCTGCTAGGCCAGCCAGATACGTTATTCAGATGGTAATAATAAATGTATTATCCACATCCGTCCTTGTGTTGTCCTTAGCGGGTCTACAGGTAGTATATATGCGTATATGCTAGTGTAGGCACCTGCGGGCATTGACGATTGTATATATTGAGCTAGGCTGAATTCCGGCGTTTCCAATGCGCCGGCTCCGTGCGAAGCATTTTGCGCCCGCTGCTCGCTAGGCGGCGTGCCGGTAGTCGGATATAACCACGGCGCTCGGCCGGCCCGGCGCCTTCCTGATATGCACCCGGCCTGCGCGCCGGTTCGCTCACCCGAGAAAAAGTTTTGTTTATTTGATTCGGCGGTTAGGCCAGCCAGATACGTTATTCAGATGGTAATAATAAATGTATTATCCACACCCGTCCTTGTGTTGTCCTTAGCGGGTCTACGATCTAGTTATATGACACTACTGTTGCCATATTGCTATGGAACTTTTGTGTTACACAATTTCATTGTTATATGCCGCAAATTGTGTATTCAACAATTATTGTGTTTTTTTGTGTAAATAATATATAGATAGATTTGTAGTACAAGTTAGACCGTAGTTACTTTAATTCATCAGATTAGGTTAGTGGTTGTCCTGGCAACATCTAAGGTAATATCAGGATGGGTACCGACGTGTGACAGTGTGCACTCATGGCGACTTTATAGTGGGAGACCAGGCCACCAGCACCATGACCTGACATCCCACTCAGTCACATTATCCTGACCCTGAGCTAACCAGTACTCACACTATCCTATTAATGCCGAGCGCCTGGCTAGGAAGCAACAAGTATCAATTTTATAAGTCCTTGGTTTGACTCGGCTGGGATCGGTACTTCCGACCTTCCGCACGGGAAGTCTGCGCTCTACAGATTCGGCCACAGTGCCCGGTAATTTATCAGAATACGACATGACACTCGGCTGTGATATAAAGTGGGTTTTGGTGGGTTTTTTAAATACCAAATTAGAATAATTTAGTAAACGCTGGGACTTACGTGATATATGGGAGGGTAAATCACACCTTTGACTTTGACTAAATTATTACATTAATTTTCTTCATAAAATAAGATTACTTTCTTAAGAATTTTTTATTTTTAATGTTATTGATTCACAAAGAACAATGTAGTAGTCTGCAATGACCTCTCGGGCAAGGAGCCACGTAGAATGGTAAGCGCGGATAGCGTGATTGCATCAGGGAGCCTAGGTAGTGTAATGGTTAGCACGCTAGCATCGGAATGGCAAGAGGTGTGGGTTCGAATCCTGGTCTAGGTGCAATATTTTCCCATTTCCACCCCCCCATGACAATAATGTTCAGGCATAACAAACGTAGTTAAAAGAATTTCCTTGGTACAACACAAATAAGTAACTATTATGGAAATCATTAGACCTTAGATAACTAATGAAATTAACAAGTTACAATAGAAATGCATTTAAAAGAAAAGTTTTAATTATTTTTTCTTTAAAGAAGGTAAATCGACTAACACAAAGAATGGTAAAAGTTGGATTTTGAATTGTTTGCAATCTACAAACAGATACAAGCCATAAGCAAGAAATCCAAAATTACTACAAAGACAACATTCTAAAGATTTTAATCAAATTGGACTCGTACTGCCCAGCGGTGAAAACAAGTGTTAACACATTTATCCGCTATGCGCAGGATAAATAAATTCATCACAAAAAGAAAAAGAAAAAAATGGTTCTATTTATTCGCTGCCCCTGGCCGTCTGATCGGGTACCCAGACTTACCAGCCGTAGATCTGAATGAACGTGTAGCTTCTCAGGGTCTTGTGAGACCAGATGTCGCTCAGGTCATACGCTTTGTTCGTACTCGAGTTGTTCATCAGCGGCCGGAGTCTGATCACCTTCCCATATGAGTTGCCAAGGTTACGCTTCGCAATCATCACCAAGACATTCTCTGCATCGCTTACTCTCCCTTGTGCCAGCAGCCACCGCGGGCTCTCAGGAATGTACCTGTTTGGGGGACAATACCGGTGTTGCAGTTTCCGCGGCACACCAGTTTGCGAGGGACACATCGCATCTGCGCATGCATCAAAATCGAACAGCATCGTAACTAACCTTATAAATTTAATATAATGTTTTTGGCAAAGATGTTTTCTATATGTGTACCAAGGGATTTGTTTCTAGGTGGTGTGGTTTTAGAGATATTTCACTTTTTCTGTATTTTCTATATGAAGATTGCTCACGACCATTGACAATGCCTTGAGTTTGATGGTACGCGCAGTGCAAAACCTTAGTTTTATTCAAAATTAATAGAAGTGCAGAAGCCTAACCGTATAAATTTAATATAATCTATTCATTGAATATGTTTGCTATATGTGTTCCAAGTGGGTTGCTTCTAGGTGGTGTAATTTGAGAGATATTTGACTTTTTCTGTATGGAGATTTGCTCACGGCCATTGACAATGCATTTGAATGTATATGTCCCTCGCAAACTGGTGTGCCACGGAAACTGCAACACCGGGATGAGAGCAGTCTATGTGGTAGATAAAAGATTCACCGCTACCTACAGTAGCAGTGAAGGACAACCCATTAGGAAAAGTAGCGAAAGCTGTTTGGTATCAAACAACTAATCAGAGAAGAGGAGCTCCTGGTTCCCTCATCCAGTGTTCATCTATATCAGCACAGAGTTGATGAAGTGAGAGAATGCAAATAGACAAGATGGCAGTTCTCACTAAGCTTACTGGAGGAAGGTCTAAGTCTTTGTATAGGTCGAGTCCCATCCACTGAGGTTGCAAACATTCCTGACATTTTCGTATATTTAGGTAAAGAGACAGACCAGACACAATGGCCAAATGAGTTGAGCGTCCGCCTCCCGTTCTGGTCGGTCATGGGATTCTAAACCCGGGGTTTCAAACAATGGCCGAGTCAAACCAATGACTTAAAAATGTATACTTGTTGCTTCCTAGCCTGGCACTCGGCATTAATAGGATAGGGTAAGGAGCAGTGAAATGAAGAAGACCAATTGTGCGTGATTGAAATTTCCCCTGCTTAATTATCTAAGAATGGCTAGCAAAAAAAAAACAGCAACAAAAAGAGAGGGCCAAAATTAATGAATTGTCCAAATGTATAGTTTAGAATGTGTGAAACTATCTACAGATATGTTTAGAAATATCAGAAACGGCAGATGATTAAAAATGGGGGGAAAAAACCAGTGAAAACATGAACCTTCTATCTGTGCAATATAATTACTCAAATCTTGATAATGTCTCTAAATTTCTCCCTTCTCCAAAATATATATGAAATATGTCCTATTTAGTTTGTTCTCTGGTGTTCTCTGTGGCGGAGTGGTTAGAGTGTCTGACTTTTTTCTAGGTCGGACTCCTAATCTGAAAGTTGGTGGTTCGATTCCCTGTGCCCCCAGCTCTGCCAATTTGGATTTCCACTGCTGTGTATAACTTACAGCGACATCAAAGGCCAGTTGCTCTTATACCATGTCTATGTGGTGTGGGAGGTTGAAAATCCCTTGGGTCGGTAAAAGTGTAGACTCAGGCTTTCTATCGACAAACTGTCTAATGGTGAAAACAAGTCTATTCAGACTTATCCATGATAGGCAGTATAAATCTTCAAGTTTACGAAAGAGATATTATGGGGCAAGTGATTTTTAAGACAATCAATATTAAGAGAATATCTTCCAGTTTCTTGAGGTTTTGTACCCTAGCAACATATCAGGACATGTAACAGCTTGTGACAGTGCGCATTTATAACGACATTGATTGGGGGATCATGCTGTCAACAGCACCATCACCCAATATCCCACTCAGTCACATTATCCTGACACTGAGCCAACCAGGCCTTGTCCTATCTTGCTAATGTGGCATTTCAAAGCATTTGAATACAATGACAACAAAAGTAAAAAAATTAAAAGAAATAAAAGAAAGACAGAAAGAAGAAAGAAAGACAGAAAGAAAGGAAGGAAGAAAGAAATAATTTACGCACCAATAGTAGGATATCCAGACGACACCAGGCAGCGAAGAGACCACGGACAATATGCGCCAGTTGCGGATATAGTACGCAGTAAGAGCGAAGAGTCCGATGCCGGTGGCAAACGAAGCCTGGATCATCATCCCACACATGGCGCGCTTACTCGCACCCACCACCTCCGTCGACAACACGAACGACACCTGTAACACAACGCAGAGGAGGTCCCAGCCATCACACCGTCACTTGACACCCACCGCACTCATGGCAACTTTATAGTGCTGCCCGACTGGAAAATCAGGCTGCTGATAACAAGACCTGATATCCTACTCAATCACATTATTCTGACACTGAGCCAACCAGTCCTTGCCCAACCCCAATAATCGCGAGTGCCGGGCTAGGAAGTGACAAGTATCAATTAGCAAAGTTGTGAAGAGCAGTATTTGTAAGAACACTTCTACTGATGGTTCTAATCTAAGAATGGCTACCAATCATTGATAGTTAATTATTTAGAATAACTTCTGCTGATGGTTCTAATCTAAGAATGGCTACCAACCATTG
The DNA here is from genome assembly GCA_030323885.1 of Branchipolynoe longqiensis. NCBI lineage: Eukaryota > Metazoa > Annelida > Polychaeta > Phyllodocida > Polynoidae > Branchipolynoe > Branchipolynoe longqiensis. The sequence goes on from CM059202.1 coordinate 44,869,464, forward strand.
GTAGTATTTATTTAGAAAAACTTCTACTGATAGTTCTAATCTAAGAATGGCTACCAACCATTGATAATTATTTATTTAGAATGGCTTCTACTGATAGTTCTAATCTAAGAATGGCTACCAATCATTGGTAGTATTTATTTAGAATAACTTCTACTGATAGTTCTAATCTAAGAATGGCTACCAACCATTGGTAGTTAATTATTTAGAATAACTTCTACTGATAGTTCTAATCTAAGAATGGCTACCAACCATTGGTAGTATTTATTTAGAATAACTTCTACTGATAGTTCTAATCTAAGAATGGCTACCAACCATTGGTAGTTAATTATTTAGAATAACTTCTACTGATAGTTCTAATCTAAGAATGGCTACCAACCATTGGTAGTTAATTATTTAGAATAACTTCTACTGATAGTTCTAATCTAAGAATGGCTACCAACCATTGATAGTATTTATTTAGAATAACTTCTACTGATAGTTCTAATCTAAGTATGGCTACCAACCATTGGTAGTTATTTAGAATAACTTCTACTGATAGTTCTAATCTAAGAATGGCTACCAACCATTGGTAGTTAATTATTTAGAATAACTTCTACTGATAGTTCTAATCTAAGAATGGCTACCAACCATTGGTAGTATTTTAGAATAACTTCTACTGATAGTTCTAATCTAAGTATGGCTACCAACCATTGGTAGTTATTTAGAATAACTTCTACTGATAGTTCTAATCTAAGAATGGCTACCAACCATTGGTAGTTAATTATTTAGAATAACTTCTAATGATAGTTCTAATCTAAGAATGGCTACCAACCATTGGTAGTATTTTAGAATAACTTCTACTGAAGTTCTAATCTAAGTATGGCTACCACATTGGTAGTTATTTAGAATAACTTCTACTGATAGTTCTAATCTAAGAATGGCTACCAACCATTGGTAGTTAATTATTTAGAATAACTTCTAATGATAGTTCTAATCTAAGAATGGCTACCAACCATTGGTAGTATTTATTTAGAATAACTTCTACTGATAGTTCTAATCTAAGTATGGCTACCAACCATTGGTAGTTAATTATTTAGAATAACTTCTAATGATAGTTCTAATCTAAGTATGGCTACCAACCATTGGTAGTATTTATTTAGAATAACTTCTACTGATAGTTCTAATCTAAGAATGGCTACCAACCATTGATAGTATTTATTTAGAATAACTTCTACTGATAGTTCTAATTTAAGTATGGCTACCAACCATTGTTAGTTATTTAGAATAACTTCGACTGATAGTTCTAATCTAAGAATGGCTACCAACCATTTAGAATGGCTTCCACTTATGGTTCTTTCCTTAGAATAATTACCATTTAATTACCATTTATTTAGAATAGCTTGTATCCCTGAAGCCTTACCAATATGACGCCACCACAGAGAACCCCAGCCGCGAAGCGCAGGACGCAATACATAATGTAGCCAGTCGCGAACGAGCTGATGAAGCCGAAGACGGTCATTCCAATGATGCAGATGAGGAGTGAGGAGCGGCGACCCCGGCTGTCCGAGAAGTTTCCAAAGGCCATGGCACCGACAAGGACTCCGGCCATGAAGACGGACTGCACCAAACCCACCTTGTACGACTCGGCGCAGACGAGGTTCCACTGAGTGCAAAGCGGGAGATTCATTCATCGGTTGATTTGTTGATTGATGTTTCTATTCCATGTCAGCAGCATAAGCCTTACTCACAGCAAGTGTTAAAATTTGTATTTGTGCAGTCATTTAACCATCGCTTTTACGCGGAATCTAAAAGTTTGCATTGAATTATGTAATTTGTATCAGATAATCAATTTTTAAAGATTTTCATACAGAAAAAGATATGTAAAATTTAAGGTCAAATTCATTGGGTTCACATTTTAAAAATTGCATTTAAGTTACGTGAGGTTGTAATCTTGGTGTTCTCAGGAAGGCTAAACATTTGTTTAAATTGTTTTACATTGACTAAAAGATGGTGCGACGACCCCTACTACCGTGCTGCCGCCTGGTGCTGATGACTGGCAAGTGTCACGTGTTATAGCGCGTCATTGTGTAGTAGTGAGGCTTCTTAGTGACACCTAACAGAACGGCCCCTGATTTGTGACAGTGACCAGTCATGGCGACTTCATAGCGCTGCTCTACTGGTATATCATACCACTGGGCAACTATGCCCTGATATCCCACTCAGTCACATTATCCTGACACTGAGCTAACCAGTCCTTGCCGTATCCTATTGACGCCTGCCAGGCTAGGTGGTGACAAGTATCAATTTTGTATGTCATTGGTTTGACCCTGCCTGGGATTGATCCCACGACCCCTCAGACTTGGGTAAGTTTTCTCTTAAACTGGGACCATTATGTCTCTCAAAATGGGAATATTGCATCTCTCAAAGTGGGAACATCTCTCAAACTGAGAACATTGCATCTGTCAAAGTGGGAGCATTGCATCTGTCAATGTGGGAGCATCTCTCAAAGTGGGAACATCTCTCAAACTGGGAACATTGCATCCCTCAAAGTGGGAGCATCTCTCAAAGTGGGAAAATCTCTCAAACTGGGCACATGGCATTTCTCAAAGTGGGAGCATCTCTCAAAGTGGGAACATCTCTCAAACTCGGAACATTGCATCCCTCAAAGTGGGAGCATCTCTCAAAGTGGGAACATCTCTCAAAATTGGAACATTGCATCTCTCAAAGTGGGAGTATCTCTCAAAGTGGAAACATCTCTCAAACTGGGAACATTGCATGTCTCAAAGTGGAAGCATCTCTCAAAGTGGGAACATCTCTCAAAATTGGAACATTGCATCTCTCAAAGTGGGAGCATCTCGCAAAATGGGAACATCTCTCAAACTTGGAACATTGCATCTCTCAAAGTGGGAGAAACTCTAAAACTGGGAGCATTGCATTTCTCAAACTGGGAACATTGCATCTCTCAAACTGGGAACATCTCAAACTGGGAACATTACACCTCTCAAAACTTGGAGAAACTCTCAAATGGGAGCATTGCATCTCTCAAAGTGGGTGCGTCTCAAAGTGGGAACATCTCCCAAATTGGGAGCATCTCTCAAACTGGGAAGATCTCTCAAACTGGGAACATTTCATCTCTCAAACTGGGAACATCTCTCAAAGTGGGAACATTGCATCTCTCAAAGTGGGAGAGTCTCAAAGTGGGAGTGTCTCCCAAATTGGGAGCATCTCTCAAACTGGGAGCGTGGCTTCCACTGAAAGCGCCCCCAGCAACAAACTGAGACAAGTTACATTGAGTTTGTTGTTTGCTGCGGCTATTCAGTTGTGGCATCTATTCACAGTTGCGGCTTCTATTGGGGGTTTTACGGAATTCACTGCGCCAAGTTTGAAATAGTGGGAAAACTTAGCAAAGCGTTGTCCATGTCTTAACTTATCATTATAAAAGGCTGGGGGAATGCCGTATAACAGTTTCTGTAAGATCTCTCTGCAAATATCAATAATGCACTCAACAACATTTAAAAGTAAAGCCCCAGTCACACCTCACCGGATTGAGTACCGGACACCACCGGACAAAGAATTTTCTAGTCCGGTGGTCTCCGGTGACGAAATCTCAAAATGTATCGAAATGGAGCGTAATTGGGTCAATTGCCGCCGGATGAAACGGACACCACCGGACAAGTAACGGACAAGTACCGTACATGTACCGGACGAGAACTGGACGCGCCAAAAAACACACCTACACCCTCACCACACACACCTACACCTCAATCAGACACACCTACACCCCCACCAGACAGCTACACTCCCACCACATCCCTAAACCCCCACCACACACATACACCCCCACCACACCCCTAACCCCCACCACACATCTACACCCCCCACATCCCTCCCCCACCACACACCTACACCCCACCACATCACTAAACCCCGACCACAGACCTACACCCCCACTACACACCTACACCCCCACTACATCCCTAAACCCCCACCACACACCTACACCTCACCACATCACTAAATCCCCACCACACACCTACACCTACACCTCACCACACACACCTACACCTCAATCAAACACCCTACACCCCCACGACACCTACACCCCCACCAACATCCCTAAACCCACCACACACCTACACCCCCACCCACAACCCCACCACTAAACCCCGACCACACACCTACACCCCCCACACATCTAAACCCCTACCACACACCTACACCCCCACCACATCCCTAAACCCCACCACACACCTACACCCCAAACATCACTAACCCCCACCACACTCACCCCCCCACCACACACCTACACCCCCCACCACATCCCTAAACCCGCACCACACACCTACACCCACACCACATCCCTAAACCCCCACCACACACCTACACCCTCACCACACCCAAAAAAAAAACACCACACACATACACCCCTACCATGTTCTCGCCACCGGACAATTCCGGAAGCCAACCGGACACGTAACGGATGGGTACCGGACATGAACCGGACAAACCAGACACCAACCGGACACGTCAGTCCGGCGGTGTCCGGTAGAAGTTTTGAACACGTTCAAAACTTGTACCGGACACCGCCGGATGGGTACCGGACATGGACCGGGCATTGCCGTATATCAACGGACAGTGTCCGGTTCATGTCTGGTTCCCCAGTCCGGTAAGGTGTGACTGGGCCTTTAGCCATTAAATACAGAGTTCAGGGAGTGGTTGTGCATTGTAAGTCTTGATAACCGAACAGTAATTGACTAAATGCTAAGAGCAGACGGGATGGCCAAATGAGTTGAGCGTCCGTCTCCTGTTTTGGGAGATCGGGGGATCCAAACCGATGGGTTTGTGGGTTTGAACCGTGGTCGCGTCAAACCAATGACTTAAAAATGTGTACTTGTCACTTCCTAGCTTGGCACTCAGCATCATTAGGACAGGGCACAGTGTCAGGATAATGTGACTCAGTGGGATAGCTAGTCATGCTGCTGGGGACCTGGTCTTCCAGTGGGGCAGCACTATAAAGTTGCCATGAGTGCGCGCTGTCACAGGTCGGTACCCGTCCTCATATGACCTTAGATGTTGCTAGGATGTAAAACAACAACAAATAAACGAACAAACTAAATGCTAAAGTGAAAACATATATATCATAATTACGAGATGAATTTACTGAAAAACCAACATTAATTAGCCAATATTAGCGTATTCTAGACAGACTTCTGCTGAACAGTCCCAGGTGAAACACAAGACGCCTCATTACGTCACTTCCGGGTTGGTCAGGGTGCTGGCCGTTTGCAATGGAAAAGCTGTGCTGTGATTGGCTGAAAACACTGAATACGGCGACAATTTTCGAGGTGCTTTTCATTGCCAGTCTGAAAAGGGAGGCGTCTCCGAGACGTCGCCGAGACGCACCCTAAACGCAAATAGGCCAACAAGCATCGCCGAGATGTCTCCGCGGCGCCTCCGAGACGGACCGCGTTCAAGGTACGCCTCAGAGTCGACTCCGCGAAGACTTTTTTTTGCCAATTTGCATTCAACGCATGCATCGGAGTCGACTCCGAGACAGGGCGCTTTTCGAGTGGGAGGCGAACACAAACAACCGGTTGCGAGTGCACGCCGAGCAGCAGGAAGTGCACGTTATGGAGGCTGCCATTTTCGAGGCACCCAACTGCTAAAACGCCGTTCAGTGTAATGCGGCATTTCGGATTTTTCTCCGAGGTGCCTAGTTGAACGTGGCCCAGCTCACTGGTTCCCGCGATGCGCTCACTGGTTCCCGTGATGCGCTCATTGGTTCCCGTGATGTGCTCACTGGTTCCTGTGATGTGCTCACTGGTTCCCAGGATGCGCCCACTGGTTCCCATGATGCGATCACTGGTTCCTGTGATGTGCCCACTGGTTCCCGTGACATGCTCATTGGTTCCCGTGATGCACCCACTGGTTCCCGTGATGTGCCCACTGGTTCCTGTGATGCGCTCACTGGTTCCCGTGGCACGCTCACTGGTTCCCGTGACGCGCTCACTGGTTCCCGTGATGCGCTCACTGGTTCCCATGGGGTGCTCACTGGTTCCCGTGGCGCGCTCACTAGTTCCTGTGATGCGCTCACTGGTTCCCGTGATGAGCTCACTGGTTCCCATGACGCACTCACTGGTTCCCATGATGCGCTCACTGGTTCCCGTGATGCGCTCACTGGTTCCCGTGACATGCTCACTGGTTCCCGTGATGCGCTCACTGGTTCCCATGATGTGCTCACTGGTTCCTGTGATGCGCTCACTGGTTCCCGTGACGCACTCATTGGTTCCTGTGACGTGCTCACGGGTTCCCGTGATGCGCCCACTGGTTCCCAGTCCTGGCCATAGGATGGTGGGGGTAGTACTTAATGCATAGGTAGGTACTGAACCTCTAAATAAGTATTTCACTGTGAAATAAGAGCTTTATTTAACAACAACAACCTAACAGAAATGGTGCAATACTTTGATAATTTTAAAATGATGATTTCAATGAGTGAAATGCCACAGGTGAAAAGATTTGGTAGCAGTTACAGTTACAGGGTCCGTACACGTGTGAAGATATAGAATTCAAAGCTATTTCAAGGCTGTTTTTTACAGGAATTCAAGACTATTTTCATTTGGATTTCCGGGGGGGAAAAACAATGGCGAATATATATTATATATATACGATGAAGAATTACATAGACACACACATTTGTTTTTCAAGTACTTTCAAGGGCCTGGAAAATTTATTTAGAATTTCCTGAACTTTGTAGGTTTTATATCAGTAAGTGTCAACATGCGCATAGCACTCTTATTGTTAGGGTCACTTAGAGTCAGTTATGCTCACTTAGACCCATGTGGGGCTAAACAGAGTGAGTTAGGACCATTAGGGAGGGTCAAGGGACCGGGTTGGGCAGAAACCAAATAGAATCACCTAGGTCACTTAGGGCCATTAAGGAGCAGGGATGAAAGTGGTCTCCGGCAAAAAAAGCGGAAATGCGGAAATTCTCCGATAGTCTTCTAATAGCCATGTCACATTACGACGCTTCTCTCCAAAGTGTGTCGACGCGTGTGATTTTTGGCCGGAACGTCGGGACACGTCAGGAAGCCTTACGCGTGCGTTGGTACATGTTGATGAACGGTGACGGCGCGCATCAAAAGTTTTGTGCTTGCACAAAACTTTTGACGTGTGCCAACGTGTGGGTGCGACCGTTATGGGGACGTTAGGCGCACATCGAGATCCATTGGACGCGCTGGAATAACGTTATGCGAATGCTATGCGCACGCCGCACGCGCGTGACGGTCGTTCCCACATGTTGCGCAAAATTGTTGCTTTGTTGTTTTATGTCCTAGCTACATCTAGGTCATATCAGGACGGCGCGCCAACCTTTTTGTTTTTTTTCCCCATGCGTCGATACACGTTGGCCGCATGCTACCAACACGTTGCGCCACCGCCGATAAGTTGGACGTGTCTCGACGCGTACAACTTATTTTGCGCGTTGGCGGCACGCCGGCGAGAAGCGTCGTAATGTGACAGGGCCATTAGCATTGTCAGGGAATCACCGACAATTTCCGGAAGTCAGGTCTCATATATATTGGAGATAGGCTGATAGTGTTGCGACATTTGAAGCGCGTATTAGTGTATTTAGTATACAGTGATAGTGCTGCGGTATTTCAAGAAGGGCATACAGGAAAAATCCCGGAAATCCGCGAAATCGCGGAGATCTTTCATCCTTGAAGGAGGGTCAGGGGACCGGGTTGGGCAGAAACCCGGAAGTGACTTATTGGGAACGTCTGCTTGTGCTAATTAATAAACAAAACTTCTTCCCCCATTTCTTCTTTTAAAAAAAAAACGATACAATTTGCTACCTAATTTATTTACATTACAAATATTTTGTACAGAATTAGGTAAGACTATTAAATGAGTGTTACTCAACATTGCTAATTTCGATTCATAACAATAGACGACCATGCAACAGAATTAAGTGAAGATTGCCATTTCTTTTTTCTTTTTTAAACCACACAAATAAATAATAACAATTCCACTTTGGAAAATGTACACATACACAGCTTTAGCACAAGTTAAGCACACACGCACACATAAAGAATGCAAATAAAAATGCTACCAAAAAAATATAAATTATATAAATGTACAAAATCACGATAGGTGCAGTGAGGAACTTAAAATGTTTTATCACAAACCAATGAAAACAAGTTCAGGGAAATGTGCCGTACCATCTGAGTTTCAGTTAGTTTGGCATGCATTAGATTTTTATGTCGAAAAGGGCCATTTTTTCGCCATTCGTTCAGTTTTCTTGTAATAATAGATTAAATCATTTAGCTTAAAATGGCACCGAATTGAATATATGAGAACATAGAAATAACAAACACAATTCAAATAATGCAAGCTGGTTGAAGCTCAGGATTTCAACAAGGCAACAAAACAAACTCCACGATTGCATATCTTACGGCATTTCACATATAACGACCCGCAACTTGCATTTGTTCCTTGATATGAAACAAATAAAAACACGCAACTAAAGATATCGGTCCTGAACAAGGATCCGAACACCAGGCAGCTTTACATAGTCATGAGAATGATTCTAAAATGAAGCAATCTTATTATAATCTTTCAAATATGAACATGTAAGGAGGAAATTAGGAAAATGGAAAAGATCAAATGTTACTAGCGAAAGCAGAAATGGAGCTCATATTTATGTGCATTACAAAGTGGTTATGCTGGTATTACCAGTGGCGCCACTGTAGAATGCTTAAGGATGCAGAATAGTTAGTCACTATAACAGAAGGTGGCGCCACCCAGCTGGTCACCTAGAAGATAGTACCACCACTCAATGGACGGGTTAGCCGAGGGTTTACAGCTTAATAAACGATTTCTCCCACCAAACCACTCCCTGACGGCACTGGTAAGAACTAGTGTTGTGGGTAGCAGAGTTAAAAGCGGTTCTATCTTATACATTATAGGGGATTTCCACCACCAACACACTGGCATCTGTTGGTAGTCGAAGAACTAATGTGGGTAGCATCTCATTGTGCATCCTTCGTGGATGGTTGGTTGGTCTTTGTTGTTTTACATCCTAGCAACATCTAAGGTCATATCAGGATGGCCCTTCGTGGGGAAAAAGGGTTTATTGGGTTCATGAAGATTCATGAAGAGTTGTGTGACTGGCACACATTTCACACACTACCACCTACCGGTGAGACATCTAAACATGCCTCACAAGAGGAAGGAGCGGTTGGAGTTTTACATCCTAGCAATACATGAGCTCATATCAGTAACCCCATTTTGTTTTTGCACCAAATTGAATCAAGTGAAAATATTGGGTGGATCGGCAACTAGGATTGCCATACGGCGGTGACCTACCTCAGAAACAATAGAAGTGAAGTCGGCGCTTGAGTAGACAGGGGAATCGCAGATTAGGCCAGCGCAACCAGTGATACGCTTCCCCCCAGCGCCTTTACATGAGAAGTCAGGCACCGCACCCGCATAAACAAGGTGGATCATGTATGCTGCGATCCAGGTGTGGAGTCCGGCTAGAGTTGCGAAAACCTTAAAGAGCCGGGGAGTTGGATCATCAGAGGGACCCAGCCAAAGCAAGTTTCGCACAACTAGACAGGACAGGGCAGTCATGTATAGTCAAACCAGTCTGAATATGAAGTAACCAGATTGAACAGTCGTGTATGCTTTGAACCAGTCTGAATACACCATAACTAGACGGTACAGTCGCACACTTTGAACCAGTCTGAACACACCATAACTAGATGGAACAGTCGCATACTTTGAACCAGTCTGAACACACCTTAACTAGACGGAACAGTCGCACACTTTGAACCAGTCTGAACACACCTTAACCAGACGGAACAGTCGCACACTTTGAACCAGTCTGAATACACCATAACTGGACGGAACAGTCGCACACTTTGAACCAGTCTGAATACACCATAACCAGACGGAACAGTCGCACACTTTGAACCAGTCTGAATACACCGTAACTGGACGGAACAGTCACACACGTTGAACCAGTCTGAACACACCTTAACTAGATGGAACAGTCGCACACTTTGAACCAGTCTGAATACACCTTAACTAGACGGAACAGTTGCACACTTTGACCCAGTCTGAATACACCATAACTGGATGGAACAGTCGCACACTTTGAACCAGTCTGAATACACCATAACCAGATGGAACAGTCGCACACTTTGAACCAGTCTGAATACACCGTAACTGGACGGAACAGTCACACACGTTGAACCAGTCTGAACACACCTTAACTAGACGGAACAGTGGCACACTTTGAACCAGTCTGAATACACCTTAACTAGACGGAACAGTCGCACACTTTGAACCAGTCTGAATACACCGTAACTAGACGGAACAGTCGCACACTTTGAACCAGTCTGAACACGCCGTAACTAGATGGAACAGTCACACACTTTGAACCAATCTGAATACACCGTAACTAGACGGAACAGTCGCACACTTTGAACCAGTCTGAACACACCGTAACTAGATGAAACAGTCGCACACTTTGAACCAGTCTGAATAAACCTTAACTAGATGGAACAGTCACGCACTTTGAACCAGTCTGAATACACCTTAACTAGACGGAACAGTCACACACTTTGAACCAGTCTGAACATGCCTTAACTAGATGGAACAGTCGCACACTTTGAACCAGTCTGAATACACCATAACTAGACGGAACAGTCGCACACTTTGGACCAGTCTGAACACACCTTAACTAGATGGAACAGTCACACTTTGAACCAGTCTGAATACACCGTAACTAGACGGAACAGTTACACACTTTGAACCAGTGTGAACACGCCTTAACTAGATGGAACAGTCACACACATTGAACCAGTCTGAACACGCCTTAACTAGACGGAACAGTCACACACTTTGAACCAGTCTGAACACACCAAGTGGCGACAGGAAAGGGGATGAGGAGATGAGGATTGGGAAGGGGTTGAGCGTGGGGGGGGACATGGGAAAGGAATAGACCTAACACCAAATAAAGAAAGGCACGTCACCAGCTCCCACTTTTCGTGTTTTTGTTTCGTATTTTGCTTTCTTTGTTTATTATTGTTTGTTGTTGTTTTACGTCCTAGCAACATCTAAGGTCATATCAGGACAGGTACCGACTTGTGACAGTGCACACTCATGGCGACTTTATAGTGCTGTCCCACTGGGAAACCAGGCCACCGGCACCATGACCTGGTATCCCACTCAGTCACATTATCCTGACACTGAGCAAACCCTGTCCTAATAATGCCGAGCGCCTGGCTAGGAAGCGACAAGTATCAATTTTTAAGTCATTGGTTTGACTCGACCAGGGTTCGAACCCACGACCCCATGATCTACCAGCACAGGAGACGGACGCTCTAACTCATTCGGCCATCCCGTCTGGTCCTTTGTTTATTACATTTATTTATTAAGGGGAGATTTCAATCACTGACAATTTGTCCTCCTTCCACCGCTCCTTGTCATAGGCTAATAATGCCTTGCATCAGGCAAGGTAGCGATCGATCGTGAAGCCATTCATCTGACTCAGGCGGGGTTCGAGTCCGAATCCCATGACCTGCAATGCTGGAAATGAGGAGGGCGGAGGCGGGGATAAAAAGCACTGTTAGTGTTAGACGGCACTAGACAGACACGGATCAGCACCTGAGCAGAACTTAAATGTAAAATTTCCAAATCGTTTGAACAATTCTTTGTGCAATTAAAAGATTAAATTTCAAGATTTTCAAACAAGTCTGGGTAAAAAATGTAATATAAATTATAATTCTCTGTGGCAGAGTGGTTAGAGTGTCTGACTTTTTTCTAGGTTGGACTCCCAATCTGAAGGTCGGTGGTTCAATTCCCCATCCCCCCCCCCCACCTCTGCCAATTTGGATGTCCAGCGCTGTGTATAATTTACAGCGTCATCAAAGGCCAGTTGCTCTCATACCATGTCTATGTGGTGTGTGGAAGGTTAAAAATCCCTTGAGTGTAGGCTCGGGCTTTCTATCGATAAACTGTCTAAAGGTGAAAACAAGTCTATTCAGACTTATCCATGATAGGCAGTATAAATCTTCAAGAAAAATAATATTTGAAAGCTTTCAGACATGCGCTCAACTCATTCAGTCATCTTGTCTGGTCCCGGCATGTCATGAATGTGGCTAAAGTTGTAGAGTTCGATACTTTGGGGTTTCCACCACATGGATATTATTGTATAAATAGCTGGAGTAGTGTTGTTGGGGTAACGCAAACAAAGGGAGCATTGCACCCAGAGCAGGATTCGAACCCACACTTCGTGCCATTCTGTGCCTGGCATTATCCATGTGACCACCGAGGCTCCCTGATGCAATCACTCTCTCCACGCCCATCTGTCTACATGGCTCCTGGCCTGAGAGGCGCATCACTCCGGAAACATTCCTTTAAATAGTTTACGTCCATAACTTGTTTAATGCTTATGATTAAAGCTGCATAGTCTGATGAAATATCAAATTTTCAAAACCAAACCAATTATCTAGATTTGATTCTACATAGCTAACTTAGATACTGATGCACTTATTAAGCATTTGTTTCTGCATAGAAGGCAATACTGAGTGAATTTAACAGAACCTGTTACTACAGAAGTCTATGGTGTCAGAGTTTTGGCAAGCTTGCCCAAACTAATTTTTCATGTTTGCACTCAAAATATCTCAAAAGTTTACCATTTAAAATCCAAGTAACTTTGAACTAATGTAAAGTAGATACTAGTGATCGATCTATTATATTTATCTCAGAAAAAATACAGAAATTCAAAACCATCAGACTATGCAACTTTAAACAAATAGAGGCCAATTACTTACAGTATAGTACTCTTCGTGCTACTTTGTAAATGTTGACAATTTTTTATTTTGAATGGGCCCTTGTGTTATTTAAAGCATTCCTTCTGGTGACCAGGGCGCTCGGGTTATCCCAGTGGCAGAGGCGTTTTTTTTCTCTATTTACCTCACGTTGTAACCTGTTTGATTTTGTATAATACCACTCCCATTAATGGTATTTCAGTTAGTTCTTTGTTAATACACGTGTTCTGAGTTCCACTGGTCCCTCAGGTTAGACTGAAGACGTGACCCAGTACGCCGGGTCGCAGTACACAATGCCTGACAGGTGGTGAGAACACACTGGGGCCGTAATCGATTAACACGACCTGGGCGACTCAGGTCACCCGAGTCGTCAGAATTTCAAATCGAACACCGCGAGTGGAGCCGACAAATACATGTGCCGTGTGCAAAATGACCCGACCCCAGTAACCCACCTCTTGACTGAGGATGGCTAGGAGCAATGATATCACATTTGCGCTGGTACCGTCCTGCAGGATAACACCTATCAGTACCAGTCATACATGTTTTTTTTGGTAATAACCTAGATTAATGAAATGGAAATATAACTAAACTATGCCATCATAAAATACTTTAAATCCTATTTTGCTGTAGTTGTATCAGTTATTTAAACAACAAAAAATGTTTGGAATTAAGCCACCATTTTTTCCACCCCGAACGTGGAGAAGCCTATTCGATTATTCGACCCGAGCCTGTAGGATGTGCGCATGCACCAAAAAGTGACTTGGGTGACCCGAGTTGATTAATCGATTACGACCTATGATACACAAAGTCGCATGTTCTCATGTGTGTGTATGCGCATTGGCTCGGACAATTTCACATCAGGTCGCATCTTCAGTGTACACGGTGGGAGGTGGGGGGAGGTTGTGAAAACTCACAAAAATTGGTATTTTATCTAATGTAAAAATATTTGCTAGGACAATTTCACTGCAATCTACATTAGAAACAAATGTATGGCAAGAATGCTACCGAGTTTGCTTGCCAGGTGACATGGGGTTATCGGTGTAAATTAAGTTTAAAGAAGAGGGTCTGTAGTTTAAAATCTCGTTAAGAGTAGTAACAATCCAACTTCCGGTTTGCACACTGAAGCTGTGACCCGGCATGCTGCGTCCCAGCTTCAGTCCTTCCTGAGGGACCAGCGGAACTTCAAACACAAATTGTTTTGAGTATTCACATGCGAGGGGAAATTTCTTCAGAGACAAATGGGTTAGAGTTACATTGCAAGTAAGCCAGTAGTTGTAAGCAGAGAAGAAACTTGGAGAGAAAGTGAAAAAGCAGTGAAATGTGAAGAATGAGAAATTTAATTTTTTTTAAATACTTGAAGGATTAGATTGCCAACCACTGATTTCTGCGCTTCTTTTTCAAACAAACTTGCTGCTATTTTTTACGTTGGCTTGTAAAAAATCGCCCATTCTACCGCATAAAATTGTTTCAATTTTAAATGTCTATGCATACATACAGCAGTACCTGCCTTCAGCACGTAACTCTGCTTCCAGACCAATATTGCGGAGACGGTCATTCAAACACACACAAAAAAGTTTGTTTTATTTAACGACACCTCTAGAGCACATTGATTTTTATCATTGGCTATTGGACGTCAACCATATGGTCATTCTGACATATTTCTTTGGAGGAAACCTGCTGCCGCCACATAGGCTACTCTTTCCGATAAGCAGCAAGGGATCATTTATATGCACTTTCCCAGAGAGGACAGCACATACCACAGCCTTTGATGAACCAGTTGTGGATCACTGGTTTATTTAATATAAGGATAACAAATATATACTAAATATATAAATATTCAATATACATTTATATTTAATTTGATATATATTATTAATATTAATTCTATTGTCATGGGGGTGATGAAAATGGGAAATATTGTGCCTAGAGCGGGACTCGAACCCACATCTCTTTGCATTCCGGGCCAGTGTGCTAACCATTACACCACCTAGGCTCCCTAAAATCAACACGCTCCCCACGCCTACCTGTCTATGTGGTTACTTGCCTGAGAGGTCAGTGCAGACCACTACACTATATTTAATTTGATATATATTATTAATTTTATATATTTAATTTGATATATATGATTACTATTTATTTTATATATTTATTAATTTGATACATATTTTATATATAATATTATTATTTTGATATATAATTATATATATATAAAATATGTATAATATATATATATATCATATATAACATTTACATTTTGTGCATCATCAATTATTGTTGCGTTGAAATCCTGATCCTCTAACAGTACACGCCATTTCCTATCAGTCCTTACAAAAAATAACATATATAATAATTTTATTTACTAAAAATAAAAAAGTGTTAATTATTTTTGTTTAATATATAATAAACGAAGTTGGTTTTGAAGGGACAGTTCCCTGACCGACTGACCAGGCGGTCACCACAGCCGATTACCTCAGTCGCTATTGAACTGAATTTGGAGACGTAGGTGACACTGTGGCAGACGCGCCCATCCGGTAAGCACGTGACCTGTGACGTGTTCAGGCACAAAATGGCAGGGGTGGCTCCAACAAAGACGACCTGAATCATGAAGCAAGCCATCCACATGTTGAGGGCCAGCACCCACAGCACCACCTGACGGCCGGGTGGAAAAGGAGGCAGCGGGGTTTTAAATTACCGGCGACTGGTCAAGCAAACAGTTCATTGATTAATTACATTAGTGACATTGGCTTTGCGTCACTACTCAAGTGACATCAGTTGTGATAATATGCGATGTCATTCAGTTTTGTTATGGCGCAACATTAATTGATATATATTACTAGTGTGTGATGTCATTCAGTGAGAGATAATACATGATGCCATTCGCTGAGTGATAAGAGAGCTATATCATTCAGTGGGCTATAATATGTGACGTCATCTCAATCAATCAATAGTTCCATCCTCTAGTCGAGGGTTGGATGCAATGGTTCTCCACTTGTCCCGATGTTGTGCTGTTCTGATAGACTGTGAATAATTCAAGCCTGTCCACTGTGAAATATTTGTAAACCATGATGTTCTTGGTCTCCCTCTCCCTCTGCTGCCATTCACCTTCCCTTCCAACAATGTACGGTATATTGAACTCTGACGAATGATGTGGCCAAAATAAATAAGTTTCTTTGTCTGTATAGTGGCAAACAAGCTTTTCTTATTTTTAATTTTTCTGAGAACTTCTTTGTTGGTGATCTTCTTTGTCCATGATATTTTCATCATCCTTCGATAAGTCCACATCTCAAATGCTGCTAAACGTTTGTACATTTTCTTAGAGATTGTCCATGTCTCTGCCCCATACATTAGAGTAGACCACACATAACACTGAAGAATACGCTTCCTTGTTTGTATTAATATCTTACTTGATGTTAACACTCTATACATTTTGGAGAATGTTGTTCGGGCTATTGTTATCCTTCTTTTAATTTCTTCCTCACATCTCCCATCATTTGTAATCTTTTGTCCGAGATATATGAATTCGGATACTTGTTCTATGTTTGTGCCATCTATGGTTATATTGACATTTGGTTTATCTGTCTTTTTACTTATAACCATTGTTTTGGTCTTCCTGGCATTCATCTTCATGTTGAATAGTATTCCAGCTTTATTGATTCTATTCACTATATCTTGTAGGTTTTTCTCACTGTCTGCTAGTATTACACTGTCATCGGCATATCTAAGATTGTTGACGTTCATGCCACCTATTGTCACTCCCTTGCAATCTTCAATGTGTCTGAAAATCATCTCTGTGTACAGGTTAAATAGACATGGTGACAATACACACCCCTGTCGAACTCCTCGTTTAATCATAACTTCATCCGATAGGCCCTGCTCCATTTTTATAAATGCACGTTGTGTCCAGTATAAGTTCACAATTAGTTTAATGTCTTTGCCATTGACACCAATATCTTGTAAACATTTGATTAACAGTTCATGATTGACTCGGTCGAAGGCCTTCTCATAGTCAATAAAGCAGGCATAAACATCCTGGTTCACTTCACAATAACGTTCACAAATCATTCTCATATTGAAAATCCCTTCACGTGTACCTCTTCCAGATATAAACCCACTTTGTACGTTACTGATTTGTTCTTCAATTTTCTGTCTGTTTCTCAGTAAAATTATTTTCAGGATCATCTTCAACATATGACTCATCAGGCTTAGTGTTCTGTACTCAGTACACAATGTTGGTTTTAGCTTCTTTGGGAGTCGTACAAATATGGATTCATTCATATTCAATGGTATAAATCCAGTCTCATAGATGTCAGTTACTAGCTTATGAATGATTTGAATCCCCACTTCATCTAGTCCTTTTATCATTTCTGATGTTATCTGGTCACTTCCAGGAGCCTTACCTGCCTTTAGATCATTGATAGCCTTCTCAACCTCTGATACTAATATAATATTCCCATCTTCTTTCTCAATTGTGGGTGGGTTCCCTCTGTCATCATTGTATAGTTCGTTTACATATTCTTCCCATCTGGACTTTATTTCATCTTCTTCAAAGAGCATTTTGCCGTCTTTGTTCTTGATACATTTACTGCTTCTCTGTCTGTATCCTTGACCTGTTATCTCTTTCACTTTCTTGTGCATCTCTCTTGAACGATGTTGAGACTCAAGTTGTTCCACTACTTCACACTTCTTATTCCACCATTCATCTTTAGCTTTTTTGCATTCATCTTCTATTTCATTCTTCAGGTGTTTGTATTTAGGTGGATCAGTGGTTTTCACTTTCTTCCTTTCTGCCATCTTTTCTAGTATGGTTTGCGTCATCCATGATTGCTTTGTCTCTCGTTTTTTATTTGGTAACACCTCCTCTGCTGACTTGACCATGCTTTCTCTGAGAGCTTCCCATTCCATTTCAATGTCATCCAGTGAGTGATAATATGTGATGTCATTCAGTGGGCGATAATACATGTCATTCAGAGAGTTATAATACATGTCAATTGTCATTCATGAGTGATAATATATGATGTCATTCAGTGAGTGGTAATATGCAATGTCTTTCAGTGAGTGATAATATGTGACACTATTTATTAGAAAATGATCAAGCATGACGTCATTTATGTAGTGATATGTGACGTAATATACAGGTCACCCAACATTTTCAACTTTTTCATTAGTACAAGGCGCACATTGGAGAGGAGGGGTGCGTTAGTCAGGTACAGATTTTATGGTTAAAACACAAACCAGTCTTGATAAAAATGTTGACTCGTGCTACTTTGTGAGGGAGGGTCTGGAATAACGGGACACTTTGTTGTACCTCAAATGTTGAAAACGTGGGCGACCCCTTAGCAAATATGTGACATCATTTAGCAAGTGGTATGTGATGTCATTTAGAAAGTGCTAAACGACATCATTTGTAAGGACTATGTGATGTCATTTAGAAAGTGACAATGTCATTTCTAAGTGATACATGTCATTTAGAAAGTGATAAGCAATGTTATTTGTAAGTTTGTGAAATGTCATTTAGAAAGTGATAAGCAATGTCATATGTAAGTGCTATGTCATGTCATTTAAAAAGTGATAAGCAATGTCATATGTAAGTGCTGTGATGTCATTTAAAAAGTGATAAGCAATGTCATCTGTAAGTGCTGTGATGTCATTTAGAAAGTGCTATGAAATGTCATCTGTAAGTGCTGTGATGTCATTTAGAAAGCGATAAGCAATGTCATCTGTAAGTGCTATATGATGTCATTTAGAAAGTGCTAAGAAATGTCATCTGTGAGCACTATGTGATGTCAGTTAGAAAGTGATAAGCAATGTCATCTGTAAGCACTGTGATGTCCTTTCGAAAGTGATAAGCAATGTCATCTGGAAGTGCTGTGATGTCATCTAGAAAGTGATAAGCAATGTCATCTGTGAGCACTAAGTGATGTCATTTAGAAACTGAAATAATGTCATCTGTAAGTGATGTGATGTCATTTAAAAAGTGCTAAAGAATGTAATTTTGAAGTGCTACATGATGTCATTTAGAAAATGTTAACCAATGTCATTTGTATGTGTTATGTGATGTCATTCAGAAAGCCCTAAGCAATATCATTTGAAAGTTCTATGTGATGTCATTTAGGAACTGTTAAACAATGTCATCTGTAAGCGATATGTGATGTCATTTAGAAACTGATAATGTCATTTGTAAGTGATACATGTAAGTTAGAAAGTGATAATCAATGCCATTTGTAAGTTGTATGTAATGTCATTTAGAAAGAGCTAAATGATGCCATTTGTAAGTGCTACATGTCATTTAGAAAGTGCTAAACAATGCAATTTGTAAGCATTGTGTGATGTCATTTAGAAATTATTAAACAATGTCATTTGTAAGTGCTATGTCTGAGACATGGACAATCTCTAAGAAAATGTACAAACGTTTAGCAGCATTTGAGATGTGGACTTATCGAAGAATGATGAAAATATCATGGACAAAGAAGATCACCAACAAAGAAGTTCTCAGAAAAATTAAAAATAAGAAATGCTTGTTTGCCACTATACAGACAAAGAAACTTATTTATTTTGGCCACATCATTCGTCAGAGTTCAATATACCGTACATTGTTGGAAGGGAAGGTGAATGGCAGCAGAGGGAGAGGGAGACCAAGAACATCATGGTTTACAAATATTTCACAGTGGACAGGCTTGAATTATTCAGTCTATCAGAACAGTACACCATCGGGACAAGTGGAGAACTATTGCATCCAACCCTCGACTAGAGGACGAAACTATTGATGATTGATGTCATTTAGAGACTGTTAGACAGTATCGCGTGTAAGTGCTGCGTGTTGCCCATGGCTGGTTTAGTTAGATCCTCATCGTGTTCCTCTCTGCACAAACGTGGTGGGTGGGGTGACAAGATCAGCAAACTAAGTTAAATTCTCCCCTGAAATGTTGATTGTTCAACAGAAAATGACCAATTGGGGAGCAAAGTCTATGAATTAGGAAAGAATATGCCAACTTGAAGTCACTACGCGCAACACGTGTAGGCCTTCAGATGGAAACATGAAGAATACGATAAGAATTTCACTGCACATTTGGCGTTGACACCCAAATATTCAATCTCAGGGTCCGGACACATGTGAAGATATGGAATTCAAGGCTATTTCAAGGCTATTCAAGGTTGTTTTGGATAGGAATTCAAGACTATTCTCACTTGGATTTCAGGGGGGGAGGAAAACCAATGGCGAATGGCGATTTCAGACTAATTTAGATCAGTGGGGACAGTTTAATGGAATTCAAGACTTTTCAAGACTAATTACCCCAAATAGGTTAAATTTAAGCCTTTTCAAGGCCTTGAAATGGGCCAAATGAAGTTCAAGACTGTTCAAGACTTTCCAGGGACTGTAAGGACCCTGGAATCGGTTCTGAAATCGTGCTTGTTCTGGGTTCAGAGCTACATCTAGTAAAATCACCAAGTAGCAGACAGGAAGCTAGCACTGACTGACCTTGAACTGGTAGGGACCCAGCTCTCCGATCTCTGCGAACACGCCATCGATGTCCATGATGCCGTTCGACAGTCCTGCGAAAGACGTAACAAATATGGGTGGAATTTTTAAAGGCCGGACCCAGACTACATAAAGACCCCATGGCAGCGGTCTGACACTCCCCCCTTGTCAGACTCCTACAGCAGCACCCCACCACTTGGTTTAAGGCCGGACCCAGACTACATAAAGACCCCATGGCAGCGGTCTGACACTCCCCCCTTGCCACACTCCTACAGCAGCGCCCCACCATGTGGTTAAAGGCCGGACCCAGACTACATAAAGACCCCATGTCAGCGGTCTGACACTTCCCCCATGTCACACTCCTATAGCAGCGCCCCACCATGTGGTTAAAGACCAGACTGAGATTACATAAAGAGCCCAGGGTAACGATCTGACACTCCCCCCTTGTCACACTCCTACAGCAGCGCCCCACCACGTGGTTAAAGGCTGGACCCAGACTACATAAAGATCCCATGGCAGCGGTCTGACACTTCCCCCATGCCACACTCCGACAACAGAGCCCCCCCACCACGTGGTTAAAGGCCGGACCCAGACTACATAAAGACCCCATGGCAGCGGTCTGACACTGTCCATCACGCGTCGTGCACACGTGTTATGGACGGTTTCCATTCTCCTAGTCATAGAGGGTACAGAATGAGGGATTACTTGCTCCAGTCTTCAGGGGTTGTAACCAGGGTTGTCAATTAACAGGGAAATAAGAGTATTTCCCAGGACGGTGGGAAATACTGGTAATTCCCAGGAAATACTAGGAATTACTGGGAAATTCAACACAGTATTAATTTTTCATCTGGCAAACACATATAAGTACATGTATTACATGCATTCAGATTAATTATGAAACAATGCAAAAAATAAGCATAATTTTTTAGGTCTGCTTTTGCAGAAAAAAAGTTAGTGTATACGTGTCAGTTATTTGTGTAAACATAGAACCCCAACCTGTTTGGCAATGACTGTAAGGCTACATCTTTTGCGCACTGAAATGTTAGCCCAGTAATGCTATCTAAACTCTTACGGAAGACATTTGCAACAGCTGTGGCTTTCATGTGTCGGCCATGCTAACAAATTAAGGCAGTACTCACCTCTAGCATAGCCATGTTGGTACTACTCTGTTATTACATAGTATGCACAGCAGCAACCTCTAAGGAAAGTATAGTTGCAATCATGCTTGTAATAAAAAACTGAGCCAGTGCAACATCCATGGAGACAACTTATTTGCCTAACTGTCATCAATTAAACCGTGTTTGAATGTGTTGTGTATGGTAATATAATGTTCTGAATGTGCACTTGATTTCCATGTTACACGAGTGATATTAACATATTGCTCAATTTGTATCAAATCAAAAAGTGAAATAGCATTTTTTCCCCCCCAACTCTGACATATATGCACAACATGCAAACCTTCATTTGGAATGTTTTCTGTTATTATAATTATTTGGAAGGTTTTCAGTTTGGGTTTCCATGTCAGACTTTAGTGCCCAGTTTCAGAAAATCACATGATATATATATTATTGATATATTATTATATCATAATTCTTTAATGATAATTATCATGTGTGTGTAAATATAGTTTGTTATTTGGGGGTTTACGTCCTGACAACATTTAAGGTCATGATAGACATATCAGTCAGGAAGACTCAGTTAGACTGCCTTCATTACCAAATCGGCACTCACTCAATCAGCTTTTAGTTTGACTGTTGGCGCATTCAGGCATTGTTGTAATGTTGACTAACAAACTTGACAGCAATGACTGAATGAGCCAATCAATGTAATGTTGCGAACTGTGATAGATCTCCAATTATCGCTCTACAGAAATACTGCTTCTGCCTAAATAATGACTAGATGAGAAAGATCGCAACGCGAGACGCGTGTAATGGTTCGTTGTTGAACTAAACAGGCAAACATTATCATAAATATCACCTTTTTTCGCAGACTTATCAGGAGATCATGGCCGGTAAGATGAGAAGTTGAGAACCAAAACAGTGTCCAGTGGCATCCAGCGGCCGCTTGTTGGCGCTGCTTCCGGTTCCGGTACTAAGGTCTTTCACGAGTAGGACCGTGCCTCACTGTAGGGGTTTATTGGACTTGTCTCTCACGGAGACTGTCGAAACAGGAAATTCGCTGAACAGCACATTGCAAACGTGTGATTCTGGATCAAGGTGTAAAAATATACGGATTTTCAGTTCGGATTTACATAGAGGGAGTGCACGTAACGTCATCACTCGGCGGTTAGCCATCTTGGATTACACTTAATACCACCTATGGTGCCCCCTGTCTTATACCAAGAACACTAGCCACCACTGGGCCTACCTATAATCAGGGCTGCCAAAGTATGTGGTGCCACCTAGTGGGTACTGCCTGAACCTTTCTAATTCTTTGACAGAGTATCCAAAGTGTCAACATACTGCACTTTAGCAATGATGTGAGGCTCCATGATTTAAAAAATGCTTCCCCTCCATCAAAAAACCCCTTTCCCCCAACCTTTGAGGCCAAACTGCTCAAAACAGTGACAAATAAACAAACAAATCGGTAAATATACACAATGTAAGCACTTCCAAGCCTTGCACATGTAATCCAATATGGCCACCGGAAGTTGCCTCGTGACGTCATTACACCCCCTCTATTGGCAGAGAGCATTACTATTCTTGGGCAACGCAGTGGGGACTAGGATTATATAACAGAGAAGCAATGGGTGCCCCACTTGCTGTGTGGCATAAGCGCCTATATGGAAATGTGATAACACATAGCGACTGAGATTGTGAGATGTTCATACTTTAAGAATAAGAGATGGTTAATACTTACTTAAATGTTCCCTCCATGCACCAGAAAGAATGTAAGTGGAGGGGAAGGGCATTTTAAAAATATGTTTGACTGAGTGGGATATCAGGTCATGGTGCCGGCAGCCTGATTTCCCAGTGGGACAGCACTATAAAGTTGCCATGAGTGCGCACTGTCACAAGTCGGTACCCGTCCTGATATGACCTTAGATGTTGCTAGGACGTAAAACAACAACAAACAAACAAACAAGCAACTACCTGTTATCACGGGGCCGATGGACAAGCGCACCCAGCCATCCTGCATACATTATGGACACCACCTGCAGCTGGGGGTTGAGTGACAGCTGCCCCCTATTAGGGCGTCACCGACCCAGGCTGTGGAGGGTGTCTGATTGGCTGTGTGAGCCCAGTCACCTGCATTCCTTATACCTGACACACAGCCCCACTCTAGGCACTCTTCTCTGGGACTCCACTTTCTACACCCAAACAAGCAGCAGCTATTCCAAAGACACTGAGCTGTGCGCAACAACCATTGGACTCAGGTTCAATGGGATGTAGGCACTGATTCTGATATACACTAGCAAGAGTCATGTGGACCTGTGTGGGCAGTTGGTAAGGAGTGATGGTGATAGGTCGCCAGTAGGTGAACAGGAGTTGATGCCAATAAAGCACAACTTCTTCACTGTCAATCTTGCGCAACTTGTCTTCCTTTCTTCCTTATGAGAGTGTTGAGAGTAACGCCAGGTGGGAACTGACGGCTGAGTTCTCGACATATTACAAAGGGTTCGCATTCCGTTTTTAGCAACATACTATTCTAGTTAATGCTATGAATTTTTACCAACAATTTGAACGTTAGATGCTTCAATTTCCTAAATGTGTTGACTTCTTCATATTAAAAAAAAAGGATATAGTAGCTAAGTAAAATAAAACAAATAAAATTGAATCCAATTGTAGAATTAACAGAATTACAGAGGGTGGGGGGGGAGATGTGGAAGAATGCTTACAAACCGAGAAAGAATGTGTGCAGTAGATAACTACACAACTGAAAGTAATAAAACAAGGGGAACCATGACACTATTACTGTCTACTGGCGAAAACAAGTTATTAGACTTAACCGTTATGGGCAGCATAAATAGGCCTATACCATCACACAAACAAACAAAAGAATCGGACCTGATTGGATAAAATATTCACTCCCATTCTGGGTAGAGGTAAATCTTTTATCTACTGAGAGATCATTTCTTTTGTTTGAACTGCTTAATTTATATGACCCTAGATGGCAGTACTTAAACCAGTAAAGTGACTGATTGTTTTGTTGGGAATTGGACGTTTCATAGCTCAAAATGCTTAATTATGGATAGTTTTGTATCACAAGTGCCTGTATTCTAGCATTTTCTGACTTACCAAGTATAGTAATAAATTTGAAAATTAAATTCCTGATAACAGCCTGGGAGACTGGGACATCAATAATGGCAAATAACTTGAATTTCTCCCATATTATTCAGATAATTATATTAGGCTGATTATTATTTGCCATGTCTTGTGAAAATAAGAGAACGTGATTTGAGATTTACTCGGCCATATGAAGGCATTGGTACAAAATAGTGCAGGCCTATGTAGCCAAACCACGCCTCTTCCTGTTTCAACAATAACACATTTTTTACTTTTAACACCGTGTATATAGTCATGCATCACCATTTAATCAAATTTGTTTTGGTTTTTACTTCGACAAAAATTAAACTCCGCAAACCCGAGAGCTGTTACAATAATAAAGTGGAGGTTGGGTGGGTTTTTTTCATACAAAAAGCTACAACAAAGTTGGGGTTTTTTTTTCATACAAAAAGCTACAAAGTTGGGTGTTTTTTCATACAAAAAGCTACAAAGTTGGTTTGTTGTTTTTTTTTCATACAAAAATCTACAATGTTGGGTGTTTTTTTTTCACAAAGCTACAAAGTTGGGTGTTTTTTTTCATACAAAAAACTACAAAGTTAGGTGTTTTTTTTCATACAAAAAGCTACAAAGTTGGGTGTTTTTTTTCATACAAAAAGCTACAAATTTGTGGGTTTTTTCATACAAAAAGCTACAAAGTTGGGTGTTTTTTTCATACAAAAAGCTACAAATTTGGGTGTTTTTTTTTCATACAAAAAGCTACAAAGTTGGGTTTGTTTTTTTCATACAAAAATCTACAAAGTTGGGTGTTTTTTTCATACAAAAAGCTACAAATTTTGTGGGTTTTTTTTCATACAAAAAGCTACAAAGTTGGGTGGGTTTTTTTTCATACAAAAAGCTACAAAGTTGGGTGTTTTTTTTCATACAAAAAGCTACAAAGTTGGGTGTTTTTTTTCATACAAAAAGCTACAAAGTTGGGTTTGTTTTTTTTCATACAAAAATCTACAAAGTTAGGTGGGGTTTTTTTTCATACAAAAAGCTACAAAGTTGGGTGTTTTTTTTCATATAAAAAGATACAAAGTTGGGTGTTTTTTTCATACAAAAAGCTAAAAAGTTGGGTTGGTTTTTTTCATACAAAAAGCTACAAAGTTGGGTGGTTGTTTCATATAAAAAGCTACAAAGTTGGGTGGGTTTTTTTTCATACAAAAATCTACAAAGTTGGGTGGGTTTTTTTTCATACAAAAAGCTACAAAGTTGGGTGGTTTTTTTCATACAAAAAGCTACCAAGTTGGGGTTTTTTTTCATACAAAAATCTACAAAGTTGGGTGGTTTTTTTTATTATACAAAAATCTACAAAGTTGGGTGTTTTTTTTTCATACAAAAACCTACAAAGTTGGGTGTTTTTTTTCATACAAAAAGCTACAAATTTGTGGGTTTTTTCATACAAAAAGCTACAAAGTTGGGTGTTTTTTTCATACAAAAAGCTACAAATTTGGGTGTTTTTTTTTCATACAAAAAGCTACAAAGTTGGGTTTGTTTTTTTCATACAAAAATCTACAAAGTTGGGTGTTTTTTCCATACAAAAAGCTACAAAGTTTGTGGGGTTTTTTTCATACAAAAATCTACAAAGTTGGGTTTTTTTTTCATACAAAAAGCTACAAAGTTGGGGTTTTTTTTTTCATACAAAAAGCTACAAAGTTGGGTGGTTTTTTTTCATACAAAAAGCTACAAAGTTGGGTGGGTTTTTTTCATACAAAAACCTACAAAGTTGGGTGGTTTTTTTCATACAAAAAGCTACAAAGTTGGGTTACTCGGCCATATGAAGGCATTGGTACAAAATAGTGCAGACCTATGTAGCCAAACCACTCCTCTTCCTGTTTCAACAATAACACATTTTTTACTTTTAACACCGTGTATATAGTCATGCATCACCATTTTAATCAAATTTGTTTTGGTTTTTACTTCGACAAAAATTAAACCCCGCAAACCCGAGAACTGTTACAATAATAAAGTGGAGGTTGGGTGGGTTTTTTTTCATACAAAAAGCTACAAAGTTGGGTGTTTTTTTTCATACAAAAAGCTACAAAGTTGGGGGTTTTTTTCATACAAAAAGCTACGAAGTTGGGGTGTTTTTTTCATACAAAAACCTACAAAGTTGGGTGGGTTTTTTTCATACAAAAAGATACAAAGTTGGGGGTTTTTTTTCATACAAAAAACTACAAAGTTGGGGTTTTTTTTCATACAAAAAGCTACAAAGTTGGGTGTTTTTTCATACAAAAACCTACAAAGTTGGGTGGGTTTTTTTCATACAAAAAGATACAAAGTTGGGGTTTTTTTTCATACAAAAAGCTACAAAGTTGGGGGGGTTTTCATACAAAAAGCTACAAAGTTGGGTGGGTTTTTTTTCATACAAAAAGATACAAAGTTGGGGTTTTTTTCATACAAAAAGATACAAAGTTGGGGTTTTTTTCATACAAAAAGCTACAAAGTTGGGGTTTTTTTCATACAAAAAGATACAAAGTTGGGTGGGTTTTTTTTCATACAAAAAGATACAAAGTTGGGTTTTTTTTTCATACAAAAAGCTACAAAGTTGGGTTTTTTTTCATACAAAAAGCTACAAAGTTGGGTGGGTTTTATTCATACAAAAAGCTACAAAGTTGGGGGTTTTTTTCATACAAAAAGCTACAAAGTTGGGTGTATTTTCATACAAAAAGCTACAAAGTTGGGTGGGGTTTTTTTCATACAAAAAGCTACAAAGTTGGGGGTTTTTTTCATACAAAAAGCTACAAAGTTGGGGGTTTTTTCATACAAAAACCTACAAAGTTGGGTGGGTTTTTTAATACAAAAAGCTACAAAGTTGTCGAGTTCAATGGTTTTGAGAATCTGCGATATTTAATTAAGTGCACATGGTTGGAGTTTTACGTCCTGGCAGCATATAAGGTCATATAAAGACGGGACATGAAAATGAACTGAAAACAGACGCCGACCTAAGCAACATACATAGCTTTATTATGTGCCTGCCGCAGTGTCCGCTGCTTACATCATAGTTTACACAAAATAGATCTCCGGCCTCCTATATACTGTACACAGGCCGGTCACCAGCTGCAGGCGTCCCAGCCTAGCAACCAGATTGCATAGCAACCAGCCATAAACACTTAGTTGCCGTGGCAAGTTCCACATGTACTCTTTTCCTTTTCCTATAAAAAAAAAAAAATTCTCCCGCGTTTGCACGCCTCCCCTTGGGAGTCAGTTATTTATTTGGAACCCTCAGTAACGTTTGCACGCCTCCCCTTGGGAGTCAGTTATTTATTTGGAACCCTCAGTAACATTTGCACGCCTCCCTTTGGGAGTCAGTTATTTATTTGGAACCCACAGTAAACTGGCTTTCGCCCAACACCTTTGGTTGAGTAGCAACCAACATAAAACACTTAAATAATAATTTAAAATAATCAAATTAAAAAGGAGAATGGGAGGGTTATTACAAAGTCACGGAACTGCTACCATTTCTCACTTACACTAGAATAATAGATGGACGAAATGCATGCATTTTTCATTTTAAATAATCATAACAAAAACTACTTTTATTTTAAATATTAAAAGCCACTTTCTTTTCCTTCAATTTAATAATTTAATTATTGAAGAAAATAAAAAAAACATTTAAAATAATGCCGCTCCCCACCAACAACTTTACATTAAGTGGGTGCGCGTGTCTATCAACCTGAATTTAAATACCCCCTTTATCTTTCTTTTAAAGAGAAGAAATTAAATTAGAACCGGAGGCCACCCTTTCGCTCTTCAAGTTTGTAGCTGCACAAAAAGAGTGCATCGTTTTGCAAGCTTAGATCCCATTACCTGAACACAACCTACAAGTAAACAAAGCTTTCCTGCACGCCACCAGGGGGCGTAGGAACGCCACCGGAAGTCGTCTGTAGGTGACTCAACCCGCCGGTAGGTGTCGCAGGAATAGTAGTAGTGTTAACAGTTGTACGAGTAGCTCTACCCAAGCACCAATTATTGTCATATTATTTCACATTTTAGACTTTCTCTCCACGACACCCCACCTCCTTCACCATCCGACAAACATCATTGTTCAGTCGTTAATGGATGCCGTATTTATTTATTTGTAAATGGATGCCGTATTTATTTATTTGTAAATATCAACTCGTCACAAACCCAGCCCTTCTCTACCCTAATCACGTAAAACCTTTGAAAATATTATTTTAACAAAAATTCCCCTATTAATTAAGAAAAAAAGATAAAAATTGTACACACCTTTAATTTTTTTTAAAGTTATCAATCCACCAAATATCAAAATCCTACCCAGAAGATGGGTTTATTGTATCAATAGCATAGAAAGGGGCAGGGAACAAGGTCTCATCATGAAAACATTATTTTTTTAATTCATTCAAATTGAGTGCAAGCAAGTTAATTGAGTGCCTTAAAAGTTATTACTTAAATGCAATAATAATCATGCTTGAATGATTAATATATTTAATTTTAAATTAAATTTTGTTGTTGAAAACATGAAAAAAAAAAAAATTCCCAATGTCTGAATTAATTGTTCCAAATGAGTCCTTGGATGCTTCGACACCTTCGTTCAGTCGCTGAATGTCACGACCCATGTGAATCGTAACTTAATGTGAGGCGGAACACCGCAGATTCAGTACAAATCATGTCAGTCACACTCTTAGCAAGGGCCGCATTCTCGACATATAGGATATTCCGTGACAGGTGGAGTGACATATTAGTGCAAGTTATGACACAGGGTGATATCACAAACCCTGAGACTGATATATCACTGTGAGCCATGGCAGTCAGTGATAGATCACCATTAGTGATAACATAGTGATATATCTCCACAAACTAACATACTGACATATCACTGCTAGTTATGACACAGGGTGATATCACAAACCCTGAGCCTGATATATCACTGTGAGCCATGGCAATCAGTAATAGATCACCACTAGCGATAATACAGTGATATATCTCCACAAATTAACATACTGATATATCACTGTAAGCCATACCATTCAGTGATATATTTCCACAAGCTATGGCAGACTGTGATATATCACTATAAGAAATGGCAAGCACAGTGATATCTCCATACGCCATGGGTGATATAGCAAAAGATATAACCGAGTAATATATCTCCACAAGCTATGACAGTGACATATCACTAAGTCATGATAATAACAGTGCTATATCACAAGCCATGCCAGACAGCGTAATATATCACATGCCTTGTGAGTGCTATATCACCATCAATCATTATTGATATATCACAGTAATATATCACAAACTATGAGGCAGTAACATCACTGCATGCCATGACAGTGATATATCACTATAAGGCAGGGCAGTGATACATTTCCACGAGCAATGATAGGGGTATCGACATCAGTCATGACACAGCGATATTTCCCAATGTGCCATGACAACCAGTGATATATCACCATCAGCCATGACAACCAGTGATATATCACCATCAACCATGACAATCAGTGATATATCACCATCAACCATGACAATCAATGATATATCACCATCAACCATGACAATCAGTGATATATCACCATCAACCATGACAATCAGTGATACATCACCATCAACCATGACAATCAGTGATATATCACCATCAACCATGACAATCAGTGATACATCACCATCAACCATGACAACCAGTGATACATCACCATCAACCATAACAATCAGTGATATATCACCATCAACCATGACAATCAGTGATATATCACCATCAACCATGACAATCAGTGATATATTACCATCAACCATGACAATCAGTGATATATCACCATCAACCATGACAACCAGTGATACATCGCCATCAACCATGACAATCAGTGATATATCACCATCAGCCATGACAATCAGTGATATATCACCATCAACCATGACAACCAGTGATACATCACCATCAACCATGACAACCAGTGATATATTACCATCAACCATGACAACCAGTGATACATCACCATCAACCATGACAACCAGTGATACATCGCCATCAACCATGACAATCAGTGATATATCACCATCAGCCATGCCATTGACAGTGATATATGCGTCGTTCTCAGAAGTTTTGTTCCAATACTGTGACATCAGTATCACAAAATCAAAATGCTGTCAAAGTCTATATATATACAAGCTTCCTCAATGCGTATGTCCTTTTTCATCTGAGTAATTGAAAATAAACATATTCTGACATTTTTAAGTAGGTCAAATGATCCTCACACCCAATAAATGGCAGTATAGCAT
The DNA here is from genome assembly GCA_030323885.1 of Branchipolynoe longqiensis. Taxonomy (NCBI): domain Eukaryota; kingdom Metazoa; phylum Annelida; class Polychaeta; order Phyllodocida; family Polynoidae; genus Branchipolynoe; species Branchipolynoe longqiensis. The sequence continues at coordinate 44,900,261 of CM059202.1, forward strand.
GGAAACCAATCTGACTCCAAAATCAAGCTTGACATTTTTTAGGACATTTCACATGCCACTTGCTTTATAAACAGTAGTAATAATAATTTGAAACCTCATTGCTATGGTTTTGTGTTATTGGTGATGATTAAAGAGAAAAGCAGAAAAATATTAACAATGTAACAGTCCAAGTGGAATCAACAATTTTGCACAAATGTTGGCTCAAATTTCAATGTTTTGGGGCAATTTCAGGATTTATCTTTTACTATTCCATAACTGGGTCCATGCATAGAGTGTCAAATGGTGAAAATAGTTCCTGTACTGTATCTGTACTCAGTGTTTGGAACAGACTTAAATAGTACTTGCAAGTGGAAACGAAATGTTACGATGTTAATGACTCCAGAAAAGGTTAACTATTTTATCATTTTTATGATTTCTTTTTAGAAATAAATGTCTTCAACTTAATGAAGACATTATATATGAGCATTTGAAGTGAAGTGTGTTGTTCAGAGGTTTTCATTAAGTTTGTGACACTTTATTTTCAATGCTGTTAACAATGTCACAGATTAGTGATGTAATTTTCTATTTATTTAGCTACATCCAGCCCAATAAGATACATAATACACAATGTTAACATTTACTTTTGATCTAAAATATCTCCCACATTATTGGGCTAAATGATGAAACCTAAATATTGACACTCCAATGATGGGTTTCGTTGAAATACGCATTTCAAGTAGACTACGTCAACTGGTACAATTTCTGAGAACCACCCATATCACAATGCGCCATGACATTATATATCATCATCAGCCATGACATCTAGTGATATATCACTATCAGCCATGGCAATAATATATCACAATGTGCCATGACAACCAGTGATATATCACCATCAGACATGACATTGTGATATATCACCATTGGCCATGACATCCAGTGATATATCACCATCGGGCATGACATCCAGTGATATATTACCATCAGCCATGCCAATCAGTGATATATCACCATCAGCCATGTCATTGGCAGTGATATATCACAATGCGTCATGGCATCGTGATCTAGCATCAGTCATGACATTCAGTGATATATCACTATCAGCCATGGCAATGATACATCACAATGCGCCATGACAACCAGTGATATCACCACCAGCCATGGCAGATAGTGATATATCACCGGAAGATGAGTCACACACACACATACACCGTGTTACCGTCACATTTTACTGTAAGCTATGGCAGGCACCTTTTAGTTTGTTTTAGCGGTTTTTATTTTGACGTGGTTATTGAATTATTAGCTCCCATTTATGACATATCCGACCACACCCACAAAAAAGTAACAAACATAGAAGAAAAAAACTGCTGTGCGTCAAATGTATTCCGACCGCCTCCACCATCTCCATGTATAAGCCCTGAATCTTAGTACCGTCTCCAATCAATGCACAGAACTAGTCAAATGCCTTATTACAAATGCAATGGTTATTATCAGTACCTATCTTATATAATTATCATCAGCATAATAATATACAGAAAAGGATCATCACAGAAACTGCAATTAGGAACTTAAATAATAAAAGTAAGTGTACCTGTAGCTAAAAATAGATTATTAATATTATTATTATTATAATTATAAGTGCAGGAGCTGACAATTGGTATCACTCAGGGATTGGGGTCATCATGCCACTCGTCACTTGTCTTTTCCGGCTAAAATATCATTTTAAACATTTCCATCAGGAAATAAATCAGTCAACAGTGTTTATGGCAAGCCCTATTACGCGCCCCCCACCCCCCAAACACCCCCAACCACTTCTTCCTGATTAAGCTAACCCGAAGTGCAGACTGTGTACAATATGTCGTTTGGGGGTGCCCCAGCCGTGCCAGGTTCAGCAGCCGTTCGTTGGGTGGAACCACGCTCCGTCCAGAGGGAGAGCGATCATTAACAGGTAAGGTGTTCAATTGTCAATGGAAATATAGAATTTGATTTTAAAAGGGGCTGTACTCATGACATGGCATAAAAGCATGCGCTTACTGTGGGAGTTCTGGTCAGGAACCACTCACCGCAGCAATATCACGCACCAATCACAGTGTACGCCACCACCAGGGGTGGACGCTACGCGGTGTGGCTTGTGTTTACGTAAGCCTCATTCGCAGTGTCGTGAGAATCCCGCCGGCCAGGGGTTCGGAGACATTTGTACACAGCGGGTTACACCAGGGTCCACCATAAGCGGGGTTATTCAAGCCCTCCTCACTGTCCCCGGGGTCAATTTCCTAAACAGGTTAGTGAAGCGACGCAAGAAATCCAACCCAACATTATATTGAGCGTTAGTTAGGCAACTAAAAAAAATCTGAATTTGTTAGCATACAATATGTATAAACATATATATATAATATATATACATAATATATATACAATATATATACATATTATATTTATAATATATATACATACATATATATATAATATATATACATATAAATAATATATATATACATATATATTTATATACCTTATATAGGACATCTTTATGAATCCTTTCCACATAATTTGCCAGAAAACAGTTGGGGCGCCGCCTAGTGAGTAAAGAACCAAACCATTATTGTTAATCCAAGGCCAATAAAAGACTTCATCATACAATTCCCTTATACTCAATAATACATATATGAAATCTAATTAAATATTAATTAATACATCATAGAGAATGTCTTAAAACACATAAATAATCCTTTTTAACGGATTCTACCAATACTGCTTGCTTTGCTTTTTGTGTTTGTGGATTTTATTAGGCACATTTTGTTAATATATTTGTTTAATTCAACATGTTCTCGTGATTATGTGACGGAAAACCCCTTTATACGCAAAGTCCTTACATTGTTTGATTATTCTTTCGCTTGTCTAGTTCTGGAACCCGCCCGCCCCCCCCCAAAAAAAAACACCGGCCATATTTAAAATTTACTGCCCCCGCCCCCGCCAAAAACAAACATATGACATTAAAATGTAACGGGAATGATATACCCTATATTCTGTCTTCACTCCACTCAAAGCCCCCCCGCCCCCGCCCTTCCCAACCCGTTAGTGGAGCGGGCCGACCAGTATTTATTCACCTACAGGGAAAGGTGTTGTGTAACACCCGCTACAGGTGTAAAGTATTGAAGCTGGGAGGTATGGGAGACATTTTCTTTTGTAAAATATATAAATAGATATTTCTTATAACTCAATATTTTGTAATTGCCTAATTATAAAATACTGGAATTAAAATGGTATCCCGACTTTTAATTATTAAAATTAATATTTTCTTTTATCAAATCTGAATTATTTTTAATTCTCTAATTAAAAAATTATTCTCTAATTAAAATGTTACCTTGGCTTTAAATATTAAAATTTATATTTCGTTAACCCCGATTCCAAAAATATTCTCTAATTAAAATGTTATTTCGTCTTTAAAATATTCAAATCTTTAACCCAAAATTGAAAAAAAATTCTCTAGAAATTAAAATGTTATCCCGACTTATTTTTTAACCAGGGAAAAAACCCAACCTATTTCCTTATTATTGACGGGCTGGGCGGTGGTTTGTCAATATTAAATTTGAAAGGCGACCTAGAAATAATATTTTCGCTAAGTCATGTATTTAAAACATAAATAGAATTTGTTTAAATATTACATTTAAAAATTAAAAAGCTTAGACAAACATTTTAATACTTTAAATGAAGTATATTTTTCATCTAGTGAATTGGAATTAAAAAGTGTTGACCAGCAGCAGCCATCACACGGCTCCCGCTCATTCGACACCTTTGTTTCCATGTCCACGCACACTTCTATGTATACGCGTATATGCGAGACGTTCGACCAGTCAGTTCCTGTACACAAAGACACTATTGCTGGGTGGTGCCGGGTCCCCCGGGGTGGGCAGACCTATCAGGCTCCACCGGATGATGGCTCCAGCGTCCAGTCAGGTGCGTGCCCTGCTGGACATGTGCACAGCCGACACCCCGCCATACTTCCGGGTAGTGCTTGCCTGTGCGCACACGCACTAGCCCCCTCGGAAAGGGAAACTGCGGGCGCCGTGCAGTCGCGTAGAGTTGTCGCCATGGTGATGTTGACGAGAGCCCATCCGCTGAGCCATCACTGTGGAAGCTTCCATCCGGATGCCGCTGCCGCCCCCCCCCTCCCCCCCAACTACAACCGGCCCCTATCCAGCCAGACCACAAGCGCACCAACATGCTGCCTGGACATGGCCAGCGTTGTTGACATGTTGCTTCAGTGTGATGGAAGGTCACCATGTAGACAAAAGACCGAGTTACCCGCTCCCAACAAACAGCTCCCAACACTCCCCCCACCTACCCCACTACACAAAGACTACGCCGTCACAGGCTGTTATTTCTTCGTGGCAAACTCTCGCAGGATGTCTCGTGCCATTTGTATATTGTTTTGTGATATCGTGAGGGCACGCACGACATCTGTCTGTTCGTAGCCCTCAGAAATGAGTTGGTCCATGAAGGAGACGGAGTTCTCCTTATTCGAGTCGTGCATCTCGCGTAGTTGGTCCCTTCGATGGTGACCGCTACCGCTCTTACTGCTGCCGCCACCCCCCGGGGTCTGGATCAGTCCGGTCAGCACTGGGCTCATCACACCCACCCTGCCGGAGAACAGTGTAACGACAGTTCAACAGTCAGCATTCTTACACCACACGCACCCTGTTGTAGAACAGTGTAACAACAGTTCAACAGACAGCATTCTTACACCACACGCACCCTGTTGTAGAACAGGGTAACGACAGTTCAACAGTCAGCATTCTTACATCACACGCACCCTGTTGTAGAACAGTGTAACGACAGTTCAACAGTCAGCATTCTTACACCACACGCACCCTGTTGTAGAACAGTGTAACGACAGTTCGACTGTCAGCATTCTTACACCACACACACCCTGTTGTAGAACAGTGTAACGACAGTTCAACAGTCAGCATTCTTACACCACACACACCCTGTTGTACAACAGGGTAACGACAGTTCAACAGTCAGCATTCTTACACCACACGCACCCTGTTGTAGAACAGTGTAACGACAGTTCAACAGTCAGCATTCTTACATCACACGCACCCTGTTGTAGAACAGTGTAACGACAGTTCAACAGTCAGCATTCTTACACCACACGCACCCTGTTGTAGAACAGTGTAACAACAGTTCAACAGTCAGCATTCTTACACCACGCACCCTGTTGTAGAACAGTGTAACAACAGTTCAACAGTCAGCATTCTTACAAAGTGTTTGTGGTTACACCACACGCACCCTGTTGTAGAACAGTGTAACGACAGTTCAACAGTCAGCATTCTTACACCACACGCACCCTGTTGTAGAACAGTGTAACAACAGTTCAACAGTCAGCATTCTTACACCACACACACCCTGTTGTAGAACAGTGTAACAACAGTTCAACAGTCAGCATTCTTACACCACACACACCCTGTTGTAGAACAGTGTAACAACAGTTCAACAGTCAGCATTCTTACACCACACGCACCCTGTTGTAGAACAGTGTAACGACAGTTCAACAGTCAGCATTCTTACACCACACGCACCCTGTTGTAGAACAGTGTAACAACAGTTCAACAGTCAGCATTCTTACACCACACACACCCTGTTGTAGAAGTGTCAACAGTTCAACAGTCAGCATTCTTACACCACACACACCCTGTTGTAGAACAGTGTTACAACAGTTCAACAGTCAGCATTCTTACACCACACACACCCTGTTGTAGAACAGTGTAACGACAGTTCAACAGTCAGCATTCTTACATCACATGCACCCTGTTGTACAACAGTGTAACAACAGTTCAACAGACAGCATTCTTAGACCACACGCACCCTGTTGTAGAACAGTGTAACGACAGTTCAACAGTCAGCATTCTTACACCACACGCACCCTGTTGTAGAACAGTGTAACGACAGTCAGCATTCTTACACCACACGCACCCTGTTGTACAACAGGGTAATGACAGTTCAACAGTCAGCATTCTTACACCACACGCACCCTGTTGTAGAACAGTGTAACAACAGTTCAACAGTCAGCATTCTTACACTACACACACCCTGTTGTAGAACAGTGCAACGACAGTTCGAATGTCAGCATTCTTACACTACACACACCCTGTTGTAGAACAGTGCAACGAGAAGTCAACAGTCAGCATTCTTACATAACCCCGACCCTGCTGTAGAACAGCACAACGACAAGTTAACAGTCAGCATTCTTACATCAAACGCACCCTGTTGTAGAACAATGCAATGACAAGTCAAGAGTCAGCAGTCACTTAGCAATACAGCCGAGCAAAATGAAAACAATTCAAAGTGAAATTAAGGATCTACAATCGAAGATCTGAGGAGCTTCAATACCGACCTCGGAAAAACTGAATACCGATAGCAATCTTTACAAGTTCCTTTTGTGCTTGTTTGTTGTTTTACATCCTAGCAACATCAAAGGTCATATCAGGACAGTTACCGACTTGTGACTGTGCACTCATGGCAACTTTATAGTGCTGCCCCACTGGGAGACCAGGCTCCAGCACCATGACCTGATATCCTACTAAGTCACATTATCCTGACACTGAGCCAACCAGTCCTTTCCCTATCCTAATAATGCCGAGCGCCAGGCTAGGAAGCGACAAGTATCAATTTTTAAGTTATTGGTTTGACTCGACCAGGTATCGAACGCACGAACCCATATGTTCGGCTCCTCCGATTTCTCAACTCACTTGGCCATCCCGTCTGGTGATTACACCCCTTCACACCCTATCCCACTCACTCACTCAACCAACACTCACACTCTTTACATCCAGCTACACAAACCTGGGTGATTGTCGTGGCGTGCTCTCGGTGACCGGCCTAGAAATGGGTGATGTGGAGGAAGACGTCACTGGTAATGATGTAGTTAAGGATGAACTAGAGGATGAAGACGAAGAGTTGGAAGAGTGCGGGGCAGCCTGCGGTTGCTGCTGCTGCTGCTGCGGGGATGCGGGTTGTGAGGGTGGTGCCTGCTGCTGCGGTGCTGGTTGCGGTGGCGCCGCCTGGGGCGCTGCTGTCGTGGCGGCGTTCCGGTGTGGCGCTGCTGGTGCCGGAGGCGGGAAGTCGTAGTCGGAAGGAACGCGGTGCAGCGTCGTCCGCCCGCTGCCCGAGCTGTCGTCGTCACTGCTCAGCAGGCCTGAAGTAGGAAGCCACACTGCAGTCGGGGATCGGGGATCGGGGATCGGAGCCTGCAGTTGGGCGATCTCTGGGTTCTTACTCATACAGACCAACATTCCGGGACAATTCTACAACTGTTCCAGGAAAATTTTACAACTGTTCCAGGACAATTCTATGACTGTTCCAGGACATCATTTAAGTTTATTTTTTTATTGCTATTGTTTAAATCCAAACATTTTCCCAGGACATTTCTCAGTTGTTTGAGTTGCCGTAGATCATAATACCTGTACTGAACACTAGCATATATCGCACTACCCGTACTGACCCCGTCCCCACGTACCATCATCCGTGTGCGAGTTGTTTGAGTTGGTATATATCATAATACCCGCACTGACCCTTATCCCCATGTACCGTCATCCACATGTTGGCATAGATCGTAATACCTGTACTGACCATTATCATATATTGTAATACCCACACTGAAGCTTGTCCCCACTTACTATTCTACCATCATCCGTGTGCGAGTTGTTTGAGTTGGCATAGATCGTAATACCCGTACTGACCCCGTCCCCACGTACCATCATCCGTGTGCGAGTTGTTTGAGTTGGCGTAGATCATAATACCCGTACTGACCCCGTCCCCACGTACCATCATCCATGTGTGAGTTGTTTGAGTTGGCGTAGATCGTAATACCCGTACTGACCCCGTCCCCACGTACCATCATCCGTGTGCGAGTTGTTTGAGTTGGCGTAGATCGTAATACCCGTACTGACCCCGTCCCCACGTACCATCATCCGTGTGCGAGTTGTTTGAGTTGGCGTAGATCGTAATACCCGTACTGACCCCGTCCCCACGTACCATCATCCGTGTGCGAGTTGTTTGAGTTGGCGTAGATCGTAATACCCGTACTGACCCCGTCCCCACGTACCATCATCCGTGTGCGAGTTGTTTGAGTTGGCGTAGATCGGCTCCTGCTCCTGGTTGAGGGTGAGCGTGGAAGCAGCAGTGGAGGATGTGGAAGATGCGGCGGATGTGGACGATGTGGCAGATGCGGAGGATGCGGAGTGGGGCGGACCGGTCAGAGGCGGCGTGTCATATGGAACATCGTGTAGGTCCGGCAACCGGCGTGGTTTAACTGCAAGGATGTATAAGCACACCCATGAACAAGGGGTGGGGGGTGGGGGTCGGGGGGGGGGGGGGGGGGTGTGGAGGAGCAGGAGGAGGAGAGGTAGGAGCACAGTACAGCAAGCTAGGGTGGGATGGATGTAGATACATATAGACAGAAAGAGAGGGAAAGAGGGATAGAGGGAGAGGGATAGAGATAGATGGAGAGGGAGAGATGGAGAGGGACTGAGAGAGAGGGAGAGGGATAGAGATAGAGGGAGAGATGGAGAGAGAGAGGGGGGTACTGAGAGGGAGGGAGAGGGATAGACATAGAGGGAGAGATGTAGAGGGAGAGATGGAGAGGGAGAGAGAGAGAGCGAGAGGGGGGACTGAGAGGGAGGGAGAGGGAGGGAGAGGGAGAGAGAGGGACAGGGACAGGGAGAGAGAGAGAGAGAGGGAGGGAGAGGCAGAGGGGGATGGAGAGGCAGAGGGAGAGCGACAGGGAGAGGGAGAGAGGTAGGGAGAGGGGGAAAGAGAGAGATGCCACGGATTGAGTGAGAAATGTCGATAGTCCCTAACTGAAAAGCGAGATTCAAGTTTAAGTTCAAACATGACCAAAGAAGGTAGATGAGATGAATGAGCCTAATGGGAAGGGTATGTGTGTGTGGAGGGAGGCGCAGTGAATTCATGCGGCTGATTCAAAGGGGGGAGGAGCGATACGACAAGACAACTGAAGCGAAGATAAACAAAAGAATAGACCAAAAGAAAGGCAACGCTTACTAATGAGTGACTGGGTGGCTAACTAAACAAATTGACATTGACCCAGTGGAATTAGACGAAAGCGCACAAAGTGTATAGAGTTGATATTACAAAGCGCATTTGTCGCTCAGTGAGACTTTTGACAAAGTGTACATACTTAACATACATTCAAGCCGCCATAAAGGTGCAAGGTGGGATGCCAGGGAGAGGGGGGGGGGAGGTGATGCCAGGAAGGGGGGGGTTGAAGACAGGGAGAGGGGTGATGACAGGTGAGGGGGGATGACAGAAGAGGGGGTGACAGGGAGAGGGGGATGACAGGGAGAGGGGGGGGGGTGACTGGGAGGGGGGGATGACTGGGAGAGGGGGATGACAGGGAGAGGAGGGGATGACAGGGAGAGGGGGGATGACAGGGAGAGGGGGATGACAGGGCGAGGGGATGACATGGAAGGGGGGATGACTGGGAGGGGGGGATGACAGGGAGAGGGGGGATGACAGGGAGAGGGGGGATGACAGGGAGAGGGGATGACAGGGAGAGGGGGGGGGAGATGACAGGGAGAGGGGGGGGAGATGACAGGGAGAGGGGGACGACAGGGAGAGGAGGGGATGACAGGGAGAGGGGGGGGGATGACGGAGGGGGGTGACAGGGCGAGGGGATGACAGGGAGAGGGTGGATGACAGGGAGAGAGGGGGGGGGGGTGACAGGGAGAGGGTTACTGTAACTAGGTATATATGCCCGCTCACTCTATAACCGTATAGGACAAGGCACACATATTTTTGCTCAATTTGCCCGGTTTTATCTCCACAAATAATGCACACACATGCTAGAAATATGATTCAATGTCTAAAGCAATCTTTCTACCTTCCATATGTGGCCTTATTATATGTGAGAGTGTGATTAGTTCACTTTAGTAGCTTGAATCCCTTGGTATGTATTACGTTTCAAACTATGCGCAGCCACTTTTGGAAAGTGACCAGACTGGCAATGCATTTTAGACTCGCCGGAAAAAAAGTTACTGATCTTCTTAGCCATGACCGATCAGAATGAGCCTTATATCAATGGAAACCTATGATCTTGACTTGACCTATGACGTAGTGTGATTTTTGTAACGACGCCTTTAGGTTTTTATAAACAGGTCAAAGTTGGTGTATCCACTTTGACACTTAATACAATTTTAGGCTGTTATCAGTTTTCAAAGAACGCTATACCATTACAAAGAGGAGAAATCGCTCTTTAATGATAAATAACATGATCCGGAAACACCGGCCTCGGAAAGCCGGTTTTGTTGTTGTTTTGTTTTGTGGGATTTTTTTTAATGAATTTATTTACCCTATTAAATTGCCTCAGTAGTCCGTTGTATGTGGCTACAAATGTTTAATAAGTGCACCAGTATCTAAGTTAGTTATTTAGAATCAAATGTAGATAATTACTTTGGGTTTTGAAAATTTGGTGTTTCCATCGGACTATGTAGGTTTAAGATGGACTTTTACAGAAAACCTTATCTTAACCGCCATGTCATCACACGTCACTGCTACCACTACAATACAGCTTTGTACAATATTAACTCAATTCTCAACTACTGTCTTCTGGTTACAGAAAGAGAGGGCGCCCTCGTCTCCGGTTCAAGCATACCATCAACAGAAACCTGAAGCTGAGAAACATTAAGACCGACTCATGGACGCAACTCTCACAGCAGAGAGCTAAATGGAGAGCGGCAGTCAAGTAATGAAAGCAGTCTTTGTCGCATCACGACCGACAGCATGATGATGATGATGACAATATTAACTAGTACTACTTTATATGAGGAGCATATATCACCAATACTCCTGTTATACATGCATTTTTTATTGTTGGTACATATGTTTATTCTGCTGAATAAGTCTTTTGTCAGTGCCGAAGCACTGGTCTTCCAGCCATTTTTCAATTCAGGGTTATTTACACAAAAGGTATATAGAATAAGGTATACAATAACTGCTGAATACACAATTTGTGGCATGTAACACAATGAAATTCTGTAACCCAAAAGTTCCATAGCAATATGGTAACAGTAGTGTCATATAACTAGATCAATATTAGTCAGATCAATGTGAGTATTTACATAGTATTTAGAATGTAAGCAGAAGTTATCTTCTGTATTCTGTTGGTAAAGTTGTAGTGAGTTTTAATGTTCAGTTGCAGTTAGGCAAGCGGTACATAAATGTCAGTTTGTTAGAAATATTCTAGTGTAACTGTACTTAATAATTAATAGTAAGTTATAAAGGATTATACATATACAATTATTGGATCTGACAGCAGCCTACCATTAAAGTTAATCGCTACTAAGTCGGACTGCTTCTGCACCATCAATAAAGGAGTAACTTGTGACACGCGTAATGAAAAATGCAAATAGTCCAAGAAGTTGAATGGAGTGATTTCAAAGCTGTCAAATCTTTAGTTGCCAGGCAGTTTCACCCACTTGAGATCACTCCGCCTGCTTACGAAGGAACATTACATATTAGCAATAAACATTTCGCTTTGGAAATTTCCATTATTAACAATTGATTCTCAACTGAGAAAATGATTTAAAATTTGCTCACTTTGTGCAGCAATATGGTCTGCGGCTTAAACGTGGCGCGGTTTAGTAGTCTTTCACCATTGCGTAGTGAGATGCGTAGCGTAATTTGCGTTGTAATTAGCAAAGCAAACCAAAAAGAAATTGTTCAACGGATGACTACACATGTAGAACCAACGACGTCGTCAAAAACAAAGCTAGCGGCAAAGATACCCCTACACTATAAGATAGGTCATACAGGGAATAATGTGATCAGGCTAGATGGCGCCACCCAGCAGCAAGCGTGGAAACACATTTGGTTGGAGATTTAGACCCTGGCATCATCTAAGGTTATATCAGGACGGGGACCGACTTGCGACAGTGCACACCCAAGGTGACTTTATAGTGCTGCCCCACTGGGAGACCAGGCCACCAGCACCATGACCCGATATCCCACTCAGTCAGATTATCCTGACACTGAGCCAACCAGTACTTGCCCCATCCTAATAATGCCAAGCGCTTGGCTAGGAAGCGACAAGTATAAATCCCCAAGTCATTGGTTTGACTCTTTTGTTATATGCTTAGGATTAGGTTTGATTGATTGGTGGTTGCTTGATTGATTGGTGGTATGCCGTGTCGGCAGCATAGGCCATATTCACGGCGAGAAATGTTTGTTTTTTGTTCAAACCATCGCTTTTACATGTAAAAGCAGACAATCAATTACATGCCAATAGACACTCATTAAATTAGAAACCTCAAAATCATATATGTGTGGTCAAGAGAAAAGTTTGATTAATAATTGATAGAATCTATTTAGTAAACTATATGAGGTGGTACAGTCCAGCTGCCCTCAAAAAGGCTAAAATGTTTTCCTGTTTTACCTGTGTAAAAAGGTCATGCATACTGTCTGCAGTGTAGAACTGTTGGCGCAGGGCCAAAAAATCAACGCAACTTAGTAAAATGTGTTTGAGTGTCAGCGGGGACTGACACCCAATACATTCAGGGGGATGACCACCTAGGATTAGGTGGTCATTGTATACGTGTTATACACAAATCCTCTGCTAATGTCAATTGTTGGTTGGTGGAAAACATTGTCGTCGATTAATCTGCTGGTTATCGGGTGGTGTATATGCAGTATTTATGCGCTCGACACTTGGACCGCCACAAGCGAATCGACTACATTGAAATCGACAGACATCTTAGTGTTGTGCTAGATTTGCTAGCGGTGCTATTTTTAGTGCTCAGCGCCATTATTTGTTATCGCCAACCATATGCTGTGTTTACGTGGTGAGTGGGTGAGTGAGTGAGTGAGTGAGTGAGTGAGTGATGGTGATTTTACCACATATTACCAACAAAAGGTTAGTAGATGGTGATATTTATATATTTATTTATTTATTTACACAGCAAGTCTCAGAATGAGGATATTTTAAAATATAACTGTTGAAAAAATTAATAAGATTTTTAGTGTAAATTTTGAAATGTATATCCATATTTTATACTATTCATTTAAAAAATATTATATATATTACAATTAGATCACAGACACATATAAATGATTAGAATATGTATGCATATAATACACTGAAAATACTCCCGTATCTAATTTTTAAAAGATTGGTTTGGTTAATATAGATGCTTTTAAACCCATAAAAACATGAAATCCTAATTGTGTTACATTATTAAGCTAAGATTCCATATATGCATTATGCAAAAAAAAAAAAAAGCATGTAAACACGCGGTGGTGTTTCCCATATGTCCAGATGCGAATGCGGATGCGAACGTGAATATGAATGTGAATGCGGCAAAGTGGATCGCTCCATGGACCGATCGCTGCGAATGCGAATGCGAACACGAACGCTGCTCCATTTGCAATAGACCAGCAACTTTGACTTTCCTTCACAAATTTGTAACAAGAAAGACTAAATAGCCCCATGCTGCATACCGCATACGCATTTGCATGCCGCACACCACATATATGGAATCTTGGCTTCATATTACAATGAAATTTAAGCAGACTGAGAATAAGAAATTAAAATAAAAACTTACAAACTTGTGACAGAAACCAGAGGTGGGAATGCGCTTCGAAAACATGAATAGACGCGTGTTAGTTTTCTACTTACTCCCAACAGAAGCGAAGGCCATCAAAGAACGAGAGAAAGAAAGAAGGAGAGAAAGAAAGAAGGAAAGAAAGAACGAGAGAAAGAAAGAAAGAACGAGAGAAAGAAAGAAGGAAAGAAAGATAGAAAGAAAGAAAGAAAGAAAGAAAGAAAGAAAGAAAGAAAGAAGAATGCCAATCACCGGAAGAAGAATGGTGAGGAAGTGGACACAGGAGGTCAACAGGTCAGCAGGAAAAGGACTGGCCATACGAACCTAGGCTGATCGAAGGCTCCGTGGGGGAGGTGGGGGAGGAGGTGGGGGGAGAGGTGGAAGCTTAACAGACAGAAAGGAACAAAAACAATCGGAGCAATTAGACGGTACTGGGAACTGGGAACTGGGAGAGAGGAGAAGGCAATTAGACGGTACTGGGAACTGGGAGAAGTCAATTAGACGGTACTGGGAACTGGGAGAGAGAAGGCAATTAGACGGTACTGGGAACTGGGAGAGGAGAAGGCAATTAGACGGTACTGGGAACTGGGGGAGGAGAAGGCAATTAGAAGGTACTGGGAACTGGGAGAGAAGGCAATTAGACGGTACTGGAACTGGGGGAGGAGAAGGCAATTAGACGGTACTGGGAACTGGGAGAGAAGGCAATTAGACGGTACTGGGAACTGGGAGAAGTCAATTAGACGGTACTGGGAACTGAGGGAGAAGGCAATTAGACGGTACTGGGAACTGGGAGAAGTCAATTAGACGGTACTGGGAACTGAGGGAGAGAAGGCAATTAGACGGTACTGGGAACTGAGGGAGAGAAGGCAATTAGACGGTACTGGGAACTGGGGGAGGAGAAGGCAATTAGACGGTACTGAGAACTGAGGGAGAGAAGGCAATTAGACGGTACTGGGGAATGGGAGAGAAAAAGACGGTACTGGGAACTGGGGAGAGAAGGCAATTGACGGTACTGGGAACTGGGAGAGGGGGGGAGAAGGCAATTAGAAGGTACTGGGAACTGAGGGAGAAGGCAATTAGACGGTACTGGGAACTGGGAGAAGGCAATTAGACGGTACTGGGAACTGAGGGAGAGAAGGCAATTAGACGGTACTGGGAACTGAGGGAGAGAAGGCAATTAGACGGTACTGGGAACTGGGAGAGAGAAGGCAATTAGACGGTACTGGGAACTGGGAGAGGAGAAGGCAATTAGACGGTACTGGGAACTGGGAGAAGGCAATTAGACGGTACTGGGAACTGAGGGAGAGAAGGCAATTAGACGGTACTGGGAACTGGGAGAGAGAAGGCAATTAGACGGTACTGGGAACTGAGGGAGAAGGCAATTAGACGGTACTGGGAACTGGGAGAAGGCAATTAGACGGTACTGGGAACTGGGAGAGAAGGCAATTAGACGGTACTGGGAACTGGGGGAAAGAAGGCAATTAGACGGTACTGGGAACTGGGAGAGAAGGCAATTAGACGGTACTGGGAACTGGGAGAGAGAAGGCAATTAGAAGGTACTGGGAACTGGGAGAGGAGAAGGCTCTGAGGTGGACCGGGAAGACGGCATGCCACTCACAGCCGGAGATGAGGGGAGACATGGTCTGGTGGTGGTGTGTGTGTGTATGTGTATAAGTATGTGTGTATGTAGATGTATGTAAGTATGCATGTGTGTAAGTATGTGTGTAAGTATATGGACCTAAGTATGCATGTGTGCAAGTATGTGTGTAAGTATGTGTGTAAGTATATGGACCTAAGTATGCATGTGTGCAAGTATGTGTGTAAGTATGTGTGTATGTAGATGTATGTAAGTATGCATGTGTGTAAGTATGTGTGTAAGTATGTGTGTAAGTATATGGACCTAAGTATGCATGTGTGCAAGTATGTGTGTAAGTATATGGACCTAAGTATGCATGTGTGCAAGTATGTGTGTAAGTATGTGTGTAAGTATGTGTGTATGTATATGGACCTAAGTATGCATGTGTGTAAGTATGTGTGTAAGTATATGGACCTAAGTATGCATGTGTGTAAGTATGTGTGTAAGTATGTGTGTAAGTATGTGTGTAAGTATATGGACCTAAGTATGCATGTGTGCAAGTATGTTTGTAAGTATGTGTGTAAGTATGTGTGTATGTATATGGACCTAAGTATGCATGTGTGTAAGTATGTGTGTAAGTATATGGACCTAAGTATGCATGTGTGTAAGTATGTTTGTAAGTATGTGTGTAAGTATGTGTGTATGTATATGGACCTAAGTATGCATGTGTGTAAGTATGTGTGTAAGTATGTGTGTATGTATATGGACCTAAGTATGCATGTGTGCAAGTATGTGTGTAAGTATGTGTGTAAGTATGTGTGTAAGTATATGGACCTAAGTATGCATGTGTGCAAGTATGTCTGTAAGTATGTGTGTAAGTATATGGACCTAAGTATGCATGTGTGCAAGTATGTGTGTAAGTATGTGTGTAAGTATGTGTGTAAGTATATGGACCTAAGTATGCATGTGTGCAAGTATGTGTGTAAGTATGTGTGTAAGTATGTGTGTAAGTATATGAACCTAAGTATGCATGTGTGTAAGTATGTGTGTAAGTATGTGTGTAAGTATGTGTGTAAGTATATGGACCTAAGTATGCATGTGTGGAAGTATGTGTGGAAGTATCTGTATGTAAACATGTATGTATGCATGCGTGTGTATGTGTGCAAATATGTATATGTGCATGTGTGTTCATGTATGTACGTTTTACCGGAGCATACTACAATGGTGGCCTAGGTAACCGGAGCATACAATGGTGGCCTAGGTAACCAGAGCATACTACAATGGTGGCCTAGGTAATCGGAGCATACTACAATGGTGGCCTAGGTAACCAGAGCATACCACAATGGTTACCTAGGTAACCAGAGCATACTACAATGGTGGCATAGGTAACCGGAGCATACTACAATGGTGGCCTAGGTCACCGGAGCATACAATGGTGGCCTAGGTAACCGGAGCATACTACAATGGTGGCCTAGGTAACCGGAACATACTACAATGGTGGCCTAGGTAACCAGAGCATACAATGGTGGCCTAGGTAACCGGAGCATACTACAATGGTGGCCTAGGTAACCGGAGCATACTACAATGGTGGCCTAGGTAACCGGAGCATACTACAATGGTGGCCTAGGTAACCAGAACATACTACAATGGTGGCCTAGGTAACCAGAGCATACAATGGTGGCCTAGGTAACCGGAGCATACTGCAATGTTGGCCTAGGTAACCGGAGCATACTACAATGGTCGCCTAGGTAACCGGAGCATACAAACACGGTAGCCAAATACCTGGGGAATGCCACAAGAGTAAGGGAGGTGGGCAGGGTATATATACTGCAAAGTGACCTAGATAACTAGAGCATACTAAAATAGCGACCTAGGTAACTGAGGAATGCCATGGTGACCATGATATACGCAAACAATGAATTAGGTCACCAGAGAAAGAAAGGTCACTTCCGGTTGGAGAAACAGCATCCTAGGTAACCAGGGCATATCAAATCAGAAAGCCCCCGATTCCGGACTACCACAGGTTATTGATATCGCAATGGTAACCTAAGGGATATAGCACGTGACTGTAGTGTGCGGTGACTGGGTGACTTGGTTATTCTCTGGATGCAGCCAGGGTACGTGGTGGGTCGGAAGGGAGTGCAGATGCCACAGCCAAACGGTTACCATAGTGACCCCTTCTCCCGAAGTCATGACGTATACAACAATAGCAACCTAACACTGCCGCTGCGACACCATAAAACCAGTTACCTAGGTGACCACTCCCGTCCCATCCCTCCTTCCTGTATCCATGCGACAACAAAAACCTAGGCGAACAAGCATTGAGGTAACCTAGGTACCGTGAGTAACTAACTACCAGACATCAGAGGGATGATCTTATTATACAAAACCTAGCCGATCCCCAACAACATGCGGCACTAGTCCATGCCTCGCTGCTGTCCGTACCCGCAGCGGTGGCGGGTGTTGTGGAAGCGAGGCCTGACTTACCTAGACTGTCTGACAGGTCTATAGAGTTATCACGAGAGGTTTCTCGACTAAACGTACGTTCTGGTATGACGGGCGCCCCATCCATATCTTCGTCCTCCTCCTCCGAGTGCGGGGTGGGTGGTAGCTGCCGCCTGCGTACAGACAAGGCACAAGAGGCACGCAGTCACCGTGTTGGCTTTTTAATATAGATTATAATTATTTTGTTTATAAGAGTCAGTGGGAAGACAACCATTAATGGTTACACTGTTCCTGCAATTCCTATTGTTAACAGAATAGTATATGTTTGTGGAATAATGTATAGAAATTGTGAATACAAAAAATGACTTAAATGTCTTATATGGGTCGTTCTCAGAAATTGTGTACTACTTTTGTGACATGGAAACCGGAAGTGAAAACATTCAAAATAATAGCAGAATCAATATTCATATGAATGTTTATATGTTGTCCATATGTCAGAGTTGAAATTGAGTTGAGAAAGCTGTTAAAATTAAACGTGTAACATCCATCCAGAACATTTTAACACACATCCATAACATCACTTTAGCACACACAACAAATTCAAACAAGATTTTATTCATTTACAGTTAACAAAAAAGATTGCTTCTTGCAAAAAACAATTTGGAAAAAAACCCGTTTTTTCATATTTCCACTTTAGCACAAAATCATACTGTATTTTGGAAACATTTTGTCAGATAGATTAAACCCATGTAGTATTGCTAACATACTTAATAACTAGAGTCAACAATAACTATTTAACTTACTTCCGTCCAAAAAAGAAGACAAAATCATTAACAAGGTAACATGGAAACCAAAAATGTGGTACAGTTTCTGAGAATGACCCATATGGTAAATGAGTGATGCTTCTGGACAACTTCCTTGAGGCATTGACCTTACATCCAAGAGTTCCATCGGGGGCCGGGGGGGGGGCACTTATTTATATCCACATAATACATACGCAGTGTTTGTACCAAGGCAGAAATACAAATCCTACTTTTGTGCAACCAAACTCTTAGTTTTCCTCCAGTACTTAAAATATGAAAAAACAAAGCTGTCAGACAATTAACAATATATATTCTGAATAGAGTAACTTATTTTATTAGCATTCCAAAGAATTCATGACATGAATAATGCAAAATTATCGAAAATCTGACTATATCCGAGAAATACGTGAATATCGATGAAAGTCGGATAATCTAATTCTATACAAAGACAGGTGCGGCTGCGGCTGCGCTTTGACTGCTGGGTTACCTGGGTGCCCGGGGTGACACGCGCGGCGACCCGTACGGGGAGGAGACCGGCGACACCTTGCGGGGCGGGACGGGGGGCGGCACTTCCCTCCGACTGCCGTTGGGCGACATCCGCGGGGACCCGCTTACCGGGGAATGTCGTGGCTGCACAGCATTCAAAATCAAATCACAAGTCATCATCGAATGAACAAAGATATCACTTCACAAAATGAAATACTGCAATCCTAAGTGCTTAATTAGCTTATGTATACCTGGTCACAGCCATATAAGAAAGTAGGATACGATGGACCAAAAGGACGCTTTGCGCAGTCTTTATGAATCACAGTTTGCATGTTACCTAGGCGCTGACAAACAACGCTGCTACCGAGGGTGGATAATTCAGCATGGAACTGCACCGTATATCCGTCAGCCCATATCAATCCAGTATATCTTGGTCCAAGCGCGTTGGTTCTTATTCATGAATTCAGTGATTAAAATGTCCATTCGCGAAACTCCCAATTCGGAAAAAAGTATTTGAATTGCAAAAAGTAACATTCCAACTGTAAATCAAAGAACAATTATAACAAAGTTTTCCTGCTATTGTTTCAAACTTAAAAAGAGAAAAAAAAGTAAAGGAATTACAGTAGTGTTAGGTGAAACTAGACTTTCCTTGTGTGTTGCCACTACTATTGCTCGGAGTGGCGCACCCCCCAGTTTCACTGTGAATTATTCCGGTGAACAGTTCTGGTGGTGTCATTGTTACCGTTAAAACCAAGATTCTATTATGGCGTGACCAAAACAATGGTTATAAGTAAAAAGACAGATAAACCAAATATCAATATAACCATAGATGGCACAAACATAGAACAAGTATCCGAATTCATATATCTCGGACACAATATTACAAATGATGGGAGATGTGAGGGAGAAATTAAAAGAAGGATAACAATAGCCCGAACAACATTCTCCAAAATGTATAGTGTTAACATCAAGTAAGATATTAATACAAACAAGGAAGCGTATTCTTCAATGTTATGTGTGGTCTAGTCTAATGTATGGGGCTGAGACATGGACAATCTCTAAGAAAATGTGCAAACGTTTAGCAGCATTTGAGATGTGGACTTATCGAAGGATGATGAAAATATCATGGACAAAGAAGATCACCAACAAAGAAGTTCTCAGAAAAATTAAAAATAAGAAAAGCTTGTTTGCCACTATACAGACAAAGAAACTTATTTATTTTGGCCACATCATTCATCAGAGTTCAATATACCGTACATTGTTGGAAGGGAAGGTGAATGGCAGCAGAGGGAGAGGGAGACCAAGAACATCATGGTTTACAAATATTTCACAGTGGACAGGCTTGAATTATTCAGTCTATCAGAACAGCACACCATCGGGACAAGTGGAGAACCATTGCATCCAACCCTCGACTAGAGGACGGAACTATTGATTGATTGATTATGGCGTGGTGCGACACGCGACACGTGACATGCAATTGTAGGATTCCTGAGTACTCAGTTGAATTTGTGTACAAAAACGCACTGTCGCGACTCGAAAAAGCATGTACCAACCTGCTCGTTCCGACTGGAGTGCGCCAGCGATAGTAAGTTGTTGGACGGTAACCATTGCGAAGGCTCCTGTCAACACAAACAGCACACGACGCATCAAGTAATGCTCATACAACAATCTCAGCTGAATGCTTGCGCAAATACATCCACTCCTTTACTATAATACATCAAACTTACCAAAGGTTTCAGCATTAGTAAATAAAACAGACCCAAGCGACACATTCCACACGACTGCTCAGCAGCCTCCCACTTGGGAATTCCTTTCTCATTAAAGCTGCATAAAACATTAAAGTAGATGTCAGCCTACTTGTGCAACTTAGCTACTTGTGCAACTTAGCTACTTGTGCAACTTAGCTACCTGTGCAACTTAGCTACCTGTGCAACTTAGCTACTTGTGCAACTTAGCTACTTGTGCAACTTAGCTACTTGTGCAACTTAGCTACTTGTGCAACTTAGCTACTTGTGCAACTTAGCTAATTGTGCAACTTAGCTGCTTGTGCAACTTAGCTACTTGTGCAACTTAGCTGCTTGTGCAACTTAGCTACTTGTGCAACTTAGCTACTTGTGCAACTTAGCTACTTGTGCAACTTAGCTACTTGTGCAACTTAGCTACTAGTGCACTCATTAAACATCGCGCTACACAGAAGGGATACAAAGTCCCTTTAACTGTCACTGAAGGCTATAGGGTCCAGCATTTTGACAGGCATGCCAAAGTCAATTGTTTTCACTTCATATCCGGGTCATTCTCCTAATCTGATATATATGGGTTGGACTCCTAATCTGAAGGTAGGTGGTTCGATTCCCCGTGCCACCATCTCTGCCAATTTGGATTTCCACCACTGTGTATAACTTACAGTGTCATCAAAGGCCAGATGCTCACATACCATGTCTATGTGGTGTGGGAGGTCAAAAATCGCTTGGGTCGGTAAAAGCGTAAGCTCGGGCTTTCTATCGACCCACTGTCTAATGGTAAAGACAAGTTTATTCAGACTTATCCATGATAGGCAGTATAAATCTTCAAGAAAAAAAATTCTCAGAAACTGTGTACCACATACTTGGTTTCCACATTACATTGTTAATGATTTTGCCTTCTTTTTTAGGGGTAGTAAGTCAAATAGTTATTGTTAACTCTGTGAATTAAGTATGCTAGCAATACTACATGTATTTAATCTATCCAACAAAATGCAAAAGGAATATGCCTATATGATTTTGGGCTACAAAAGATATGAAAATTTGCATATCGACACCATGCATCTACCCACACGTTTTTCCCCCAACTTTTTTCTTGTAAGAAACAATCAATAAAATCTTGTTTGAATACGTTGTACATGATAAAAATGATGTTATGGCTAGATGCTACATGGTTAATTTTAACAGCTTTCTCAATTTGCATTAGATCAAAATGAAAATGTGGGAACAAATAAATTTCAACTTTGACATATGGGTCGTTCTCAGAAACTGTGTACCAGTTGACGTAGTCTACTTGAAATGCGTATTTCAACGAAACCCATTATTGGAGTGTCAATATTTAGATTTCATCATTTACCCCAATAATGTGGGAGATATTTTAGATCAAAAGTAAATGTTAACATTGTGTATTATGTATCTTATTGGGATGGATGTAGCTAAATAAATAGAAAATTACATCACTAATTTGTGACATTGTCAACAGCATTGAAAATAAAGTGTCACAAACTTAATGAAAACCTCTGAACAACAGCTCATTTCACTTCAAATGGTCATATACAATGTCTTCATTAAGTTGAAGACATTTATTTCAATTCTTTTAATAAAAATGATGAAATAGTTGTAGTGGTCTGCACTGACCTCTCAGGCAAGGAGCCGCATAGACAGGTAGGCATGGGTAGTGTGTTGATATCAGGGAGCCTAGGTGGTGTAATGGTTAGCACACTGGCCCGGAATGCAAAGAGATGTGGGTTCGAGTCCCGCTCTAGGCACAATATTTCCCATTTTCATCACCCCCATGACACTGGTTGCCGTGATCATGATCCTGTACAAGCTTTGCGCTGTATGGTTGTTGAACCTACCCTGTGTATGTAAGTGCATTGCCTGTATGTATGTAATTGTAAGCATTAAAAGACTTACAATTCCAGGGGGACGAGTGTAGTGGTCTGCACTGACCTCTCAGGCAAGTAACCACATAGACAGGTAGGCGTGGGGAGTGTGTTGATATCAGGGAGCCTAGGTGGTGTAATGGTTAGCACACTGGCCCGGAATGCAAAGAGATGTGGGTTCGAGTCCCGCTCTAGGCACAATATTTCCCATTTTCATCACCCCCATGACATAGTTAACCTTTTCTGGAGTCATTAACATTGTAACATTTCGTTTCCACTTGCAGGTACTATGAAACTTTGTATCAAACACTGAGTACAGATACAGTAAAGGAACTATTTTCACCATTTGACACTCTATGCATGGACCCAGCTATGGTATAGTAAATCCTGAAATTGCCCCTAAACATTGAAATTTGAGCCGAACATTTGTGTAAAATTGTTGATTCCACTTGGACTGTTACCATGTTAATATTTTTCTGCTTTTCTCTTTAATCATCACAAATAAGACAACACCATAGCAATGAGGTTTCAAATTATTATTACTACTGTTTATAAAACAAGTGGAATGTGAAATGTCAAGCTTTGTGTGGAAAATATTTGATTTTGAAGTCAGATTGGTTTCCATACTATACTGCTATTTATTGGGTGTGAGCATCATTTGACCTACTTTAAAATGTCTGAATATTCAGATGCAAAAGAATATATATACACATTGAGGAAGCTTGTGCATAGGACTTTGACAGCATTTTGATTTTGTGGTACTGATGTCACAGTATTGGTACACAACTTTTGAGAACGACCCATATATGCACAAACATATAAACCTTCATATGAATATGGATTCTGCGATTATTTGGAATGTTTTCATTTTCGGTTTCCATGTCACAAAAGTGGTACACAGTTTCTATGAACGACACAATCTCCTAAATTAACCCTTCAAAATCTCAAATTAAAGTAAAGTAGATCATAATGATCAATCTCTTAATATATTTATGTTATAAATGTGGCAGCAACTGAAAACCATCGGACATAAACC
Organism: Branchipolynoe longqiensis; assembly: GCA_030323885.1. Taxonomy (NCBI): domain Eukaryota; kingdom Metazoa; phylum Annelida; class Polychaeta; order Phyllodocida; family Polynoidae; genus Branchipolynoe; species Branchipolynoe longqiensis. The sequence continues at coordinate 44,923,827 of CM059202.1, forward strand.
ATGGAACATAATGTAAACTGTACAACGGTAGAATCAAACCGCAACTAGAAGAGAAAGCAATGTGGTACGGTGAGTAGGCGCATTATGAAAATAGCGCCAAGTGAACCGCGACACAAGCAGCCGGTCTTCCACCTGCCCAGCATCATGTCTCCACAGCCGCACAGCGTCTCCACAAAGGTGACGCACATGTTATCCTCGACAAGTCTGTGTCAAAATCGAGCGGGCAATTGGACAATACAAACACCTCACAATCGTAAAGAGACGCAAACTGCAGCATTATGGCCATATTTCACGTTCATCAGGTCTGGCCAAAAGCATCTTGCGAGGCAAAGTGAAAAGGTCAGATGCTGATAATTGTTCAATGTTACACACTGTCTTTGTTTTGTTTAATTCTCGCTCTGATTACAGGCCACCTGCTATACGGTCTGGATGCAGAGTTGTCCGTTGAAGACAGGTACTACTGTAGTACTGATAAACAAGACACCTGCTACATCAGGACAACAGTGGTCTGGATACAGAGTTGTCCGTTCAAGACAAGTCCTACAGCATATATTTTGTAAGTCTTTGGTTTGACTCAGTCAGACATCAATCTACACAGATAGTCGGACATCAATCTAGGCAGATTGAGGGACATCAATCCCTTGCTCTATCTGCATAAATTGATGTCTTACAATCTGCATAGATTGGTGTCCGACTATCTGTGTAGATTGATGTCCTACAATCTGCATAGATTGATGTCTGACTATCTGCATAGATTGATGTCCTACAATCTGCATAGATTGATGTCTTACAATCTGCATAGATTGATGTCTGGATATCGGCATAGATTGATGTCCAACTATCGGTGTATATTGATGTCCTACAATCTGCATAGATTGATGTCTTACAATCTGCATAGATTGATCTGCATAGATTGATGTCCTACAATCGGCATAGATTGATGTCTGACTATCTGCATAGATTGACATCTGACTTATCTGCATAGATTGATACCGACTATCGGGTTAGATTGATGTCCGACTATCGGGTTAGATTGATGTCCGACTATCTGCATAGATTGATGTCTGACAATCTGTGATTGATGTCCTACACTCTACATAGATTGATGTCTGACTATCTGCATAGATTGATGTCCTACAATCTGTGTAGATTGATGTATTACAATCTATATAGATTGATGTCCTATGATCGGCATAGATTGATGTCTGACTAGACTGATACCGACTATCGGGTTAGATTGATGTCCGACTATCTGCATAGCTTAATGTCTGACTATCTGCTTAGATTAATATCTCACTATGTGCATAGATTGATGTCTATCTGCACAGATTGATGTCCTACAATCTGCATATATTGATGTCTGACAAGCTACGTAGATTGATGTCTGACTATCTGTGTAAATTATGTCCTACAATCTGCATAGATTGATGTCTGACTATCTGCATGCATTGATGTCCGACTATCTGCATATATTGACATCTGACTATCTGCATAGATTGATGTCTGACAATCTGTGCAGACTGATGTCCTACAATCTGCATTGATTGATGTCCACCAATCTGCATAGATTGATGTCCGACAATCTGCATATATTGATGTCTGCCTATCTGCATAGATTGATGTCCTACAATCTGCATAGATTGATGTCTGACTATCTGCATAGATTGATGTCAGACCATCTGTGTAGATTAATGTCTGACTATCTGCATAGATTGATGTTTGACTATCTGCATAGATTGATGTTTGAGTATCTGTTTGTTGTTTGTTTGTTGTTGTTTTACGTCCTAGCAACATCTAAGGTCATATCAGGACGGGGACCGACTTGTGACAGTGCGCACTCATGGCGACTTTATAGTGCTGTCCTACTGGGAAACCAGGCCGCCGGCACCATGACCTGGTATCCCACTCAGTCACATTATCCTGACACTGAGCACACCAGTCCTTGCCCTGTCCTAATAATGCCGAGCGCCAGGCTAGGAAGTGACAAGTATCAATTTTAAAGTCATTGGTTTGACTCGACCGGGACTCGAACCCACGACTCCACGATCTACCAGCACGGGAGACGGACGCTCTAACTCATTCGGCCATCCCGTCTGGTTGTGTTTGTTTGTTTGAGTATCTGCAAAGATTGATTTCTGACTATCTGGTTAGATTAATGTCCGACAATTTGAATAGATTGATGTCTGACTATCTGCATAGATTGATGTCCGAATATCTGCATATATTGATGTCTGAGTATCTGCATAGATTGATGTCTGCCTATCTGCATATATTGATGTCTGACTATCTGGTTAGATTAATCTCTGACTATCTGCTAGATTAATGTCTGACTACCTGCTAGTTTGAGGCTTGATTATATGTGTAGATTAATGTCTGACTATCTAGTTAGATTAATGTCTGACTATCTGCGAAGTTACTACCTGGTTAGATTGATGTCCGACTATTTGGTTAGATTAATGTCTGACTATCTGTGAGGTTACTACCTGGTTAGATTGATGTCTGACTACCTGGTTAGATTTATGTCTGACTATCTGCGAGGTTACTACTATCTGCGATGTTACTACCTGGTTAGATTGATGTCTGACTATCTGGTTAGATTGATGTCTGACTATCTGGTTAGATTGATGTCTGACTATCTGGTTAGATTTATGTCTATCTGCGAGGTTACTACCTGGTTAGATTGATGTCCGACTATCTGGGTAGTAGAAATGCTGAATGTTCATGAACAAATAATTAAATTAAAAATTGAAAAAGAAAAGAACGGGAGTGAGGAAGGAAAAGAAATATAATTAGAAAGACAAATAAACAAAAAAGGCTAATTAATATAGATTTTGTTTAATTCCCGTAAATGGCGGGAAAAGTATAAACCGGCATAGGTTACAGACTTGAAATTCATGCAGACTCACCTCAAAAGCATCATCGTCATCAAAGTCCATGATGCTCGAATGGCCCTGCCCCGTTGGAGATGACCGGTTGCTGTTCGCAATGACGCGCATAGTCGACTTGGGGTCAAATGGGTCGACAACCACTTGTTCTGTACCCTTGATCTCCGCTCGACAGAACGGACAGCCTTGTCCTTCGGAGTCCTACAGCGAGGGGTAAAAAGAACAGAGGCAATATACGATTTAGACATTTGTCATCAATTCACGTGTCACCAACTAGGAGGGGTACATACTCTTTTTCATACTTCTTTTTTTATGACTTTTTAAGTACTCTTTAGGACCACCAAAATGAAGAAAACTCCACAGCTTTTCCAGCATGCGATACCTCCAGGTTCCGAGTATGCTACACTAGTTCTCCTTCCCATCAGGCGGGGAAAAATTCCAATGTAATCTTTGGAGGACAGCCAAGGTTGACCCAAAATTATTGTCTGTCTGCAGAAACCCTGAGAAATTATTTTAAAATCACACCAAATGTCACCTTTCAAAGAACACGTATTCAACCGTGATATACGAACAGGTTGCAAAACAAAAATTCATAAGCCTACCTAGAGTTACTGCATACAAACAATTAACTTAGCCTAGCAACAAAAATACCGTGAACTTTAAAAGTGCAAGTTACATGGTGAAAAAGTCAGGCGAAAATGCGGAAATCCGCGACAAGGCGGAGATCTTTCATCCCTGTGAGGGGGAGTGAGCCGGCTGCTTCTAGGAAATGCTGACCTGCCAGGAGGTGAGGCAAGGCGTGCACAGCAGGTGGCCGCATGGCTCGATGCGGATGTCCTTGTCGTTCTCTGCGCAGATCTTACACAGCTGGAACGTCGACCCCATTTCGCAATACAGCTCGTACTGCTCCTGCGTCACCTTGATGTGGTCCTCCGGGAAGTCGGTCACCAGGAAGCTCAGGTCCGGGTTCAGGTTCCGCCCGTCCGGATACAGGTAGCTGAAGGTACAAGTGGGTACGGGACTTGCTAGGGATGTGTGTTTGTGTGCATGCGCATGTGAAGGTTTGTGTGTTTGTTAGATAAAAGATTCACGCGGTACTTGTAGTACACAGGTGAAGGACAACGTAGTGTAAATACGGACGAAAATAGGTTTAGTGTGGAACATGAAGTAGAAACTGTGGCTCCAGTATCAAATGGCTACCCATATAGGCACAGAGTTGGTGAAATGGGAGAGAATGCAAAAAGACAAGATGGCGGCCGCAGAACGCCATCGATTTCACTTTTAAATCTTATTAAACTAGATATTATATTATATTTTTCAACTCAAAGGTAGCGGGCTATCAATAAGACATATGTAAAGAATAATTGTTGCTTCTTAGATTGTGATGGTCAAGTGTATATCGACCGTTTTTATATAGGGTTGGTATTCACCCGTGTACTGCGAGTGCGACTGCGAGTACCGGGTGAATCCTTTATCTATGTGTTTGTATGTGTATGTGTGTATGTGTGTGTGTATATATATGTATGAATGTGTGTATGTATGTGTGCATGGATATATGTATGTCTAGTAGTCTGCATTGACCTCTCAGGCAAGGAGCCACATATACAGGTAGGTGTGGGTAATGTGGTGATATCAGGGAGCCGAGATGGTGTAATGGTGAGCACACTTCTGAGGAATTCAAGAGATGTGCGTTTGATTCCCACTCTAGGCGCAATATTTCCCATTTTCATCACCCCCCATGACATATGCATATATATGTATATATGAAGAAAGCAACTCTCAACACTGAAACCTAGGAAACAGTCACCAAGGACAAGACTTCATGGCACGCTTCTATTCGCAAAGTCACAACACAGTTTGAAACTGATCATATATATCTCAAGCTAAACGAAAGCATCAGCAGAGGAAAGATCACCTCCTTCACCCACCAGACTCTGACTGAAGCTATATACACTTGTCCAATGTGCCACCGCACATTTCGAGTACAAATTGGACTCATTGGTCATCGACAAGTTCACAACAAATCATAAGTTGCTGTTATTATTGCCATCGATGGACAACCAAGATGTATGTGCGTATGTTAAATCTGAGCGCGTAAACTTAACTGTATATGTATTTCTTTCAAGCACTGAAAGCAGCCTTACCAAACGAATCGTACTGATACGTGAACAAACCAGAACCTCACAAAGCAACTGGACAATGTTGTAAATAAATAATTTTGCTAAAGGGTCGAATTGGTTTGGTTTGGAGAGTTTTTCATTGCGTTTAACTCCTGGTGTTAAAATATGGTATGTCAAGCAAAAGCAAGATAAAACATAATGATGAATCTATCATATTTATCTAAAAAGCATCGCAGAAACTGAAACCGATTGGACTATTTGACTTACTTTACTGCATATAAGGAACGTTAAAGTTCCATAGTCCGATGGGTTTTGAGTTTCTGTCATTTGCCGAGATAAACATATTAGGTTGATCGTTATAATCTACCCTGCTTTCATTTGAAGTAACGTTTACTTTAAATAGCTAACTTTTGAGATATTTCATGTGCAAACAAGCAAAATTAGTTTTGGCAAGCTTTCCAAAACTCTTGACACAATAGCTTTCTGCAGTAATAGGTTATATTAAATTACCTCAGTATTCCCTTCTATATGGTGACAAATATTTAACAAGTGCGCCAGTATTTAAGTTAGATATGTAGAATCAAATTGAGATACTTGTTTTGGTTTTGAAAATTTGATGCTTTATCGGACTATGCTTTGTTTGTTTGTTGTTGTAGTTTTACATCCTATCAACAGCTAAGGTCATATCAGGACGGGTACCGACTTGTGACAGTGCGCACTCATGGCGACTTTATAGTGCTGCCCCACTGGAAGACCAGGCCGCCAGCACCATGACCTGATATCCCACTCAGTCACATTATCCTAACACTGAACCAACCAGTCCTTGTCCTATCCTAATAATGCCGAGCGCCTGGCTAGGAAGCGACAAGTATACATTTTTAAGTCATTGCTTTGACTCGACCGGGGTTCAAACGGACGACCCCACGATCTACCAACACGGGAGACGGACGCTCTAACTCATTCGGCCATCCCGTCTGGTCGCACTATGCAGGACTATGCAGCTTTAAGTAACTTTACTAGAACATGCCCACACACAAACACCCGAAGGAAGCCATGGGCCGGACAAGCGCTTCAGTTATTAGGTCATTGCCGTGACCTCCTGTCACGCTTGCCCTAGTTCTGGTCAGTGTGCTGCCCCAGGGCTACGCTACGTCACACGGAAAAGAGTTAAACAAAGCCTACGGCGGTCTGATGCAAGTGTAGCTTGACGATCACGTGATCACGGCGAGATGGGAATCTGGGTCACACCGTGGCTTCTACTTCATAAACCTCAGTGTGCTTGCCATAATAACTGTGATTGCTTTCGAATTACGTTTGTAAACTAAGCCAGTCGTCATCATTTCTAGTCTAAGCTAAGGGTAAATATTTTGTTTAAATGGTGCTCGTCCTCGCCCATGCCTGAAAAATCGCCCGCTCCTTAATTTTAAATTAAATCTTTTGTAGCTGTTAAAAATGAGTCCGGCTAGCAGCAATGCAAGCTTCATATAAATTCTTACGTCATTGGTTTGACTCGGTCAGGGTTTGAACCCAGGTTTGCTTGTTTGTCGTTGTTTTACGTCCTAGCAACATCTAAGGTCATATCAGGATGGGTACCGACTTGTGACAGTGCTCACTCAGGGCAATTTCATAGTGCTGCCCCAATGGGAGACCAGGCCGCCAGCACCATGACCTGATATCCCACTCAGTCACATTATCCTGACACTGAACCAACTAGTCCTTGCCCTCCTATCCTAATAATGGCGATCGCCTGGCTAGGAAGCGACAAGTGTCAATTTTTAAGTCATTGGTTTGACTCGACCAGGGTTCGAACCCACGGGAGGCGGACGCTCTAACTCATTCCACCACCCCGTTTGGTTTTGAACCCAGGAATTCGAATCCCATGACCTACTAGAACGGGAGGCAGACCCTCAACTCATTCGGCCATCCCGTTTGGTTTTGAACCCACCGATTCCAATCTCATGACCTACCAGAACGGGAGGCAGACGCTCAACTCATTCGGCCATCACGGCTGGTTATGTATTATGTCTACGTTATACGCCAGAAAAATAAAAAATAAAAATAAAAACTGGCCGACCGACCCTGATTTGTGTGATCAAAAGGACGATCACCAATTTTTAATTTTGTGTGTGCCTAAGATAGAGTAGGTTCTAATAGTTAACCCGAAGAAATGTATCTGGACAATGTTGAACAATGCCTGACACCAATGGATCATGCAACTCTAACGCGTCTTTATAATTTCGGCTTTCGACTGCAAATAGCCGACTATGGCACAGGTTGGCCTGGTCGGGTTTGTGACTTACAAGCCTTCCCGTTGCCCGTCCAGCAGTGCTTGACACAGCGACTTGTTCTGCGGTATGGTTTGTAGAATCTGTCGGTCGCCCGTCACGTAGCCAATGGCCCACTGCCCTAACCGTGTACAGCTCAGCCGGAACACGTAGCTGCAGTACAGGGACAATAGAAACATATCAAACATTAATCGAAAGCGAGCTAAATGCACTGCTAGACTAATGACAGCAACAAATAAAATGAATTAAAAAAGAAAAAGAAAGATAGATAAATAAATAAATAGGAAATACACTGATAATTCAAGCAAAGCTTTACATACAAAAGGTAAACTTAAAACTTAAAATCAAAACCTAATGACCACTAACACAGCAAGGTGAAGACATTCAGAGAAATTAACTATTGGTAACCAAACAATTATCTGATGTAGAATGAACAAACTCACAGCGGTTTGGGGGATGTGGGAGAATGCTTACAAACAGAGAAAGAATGCATGCAGTAGTTAGCTACACAACAACTGAAAGTGATAAAAAGAAGGGGAGTCACAAGACTATTACTGTCTAGCGGTGAAAACAAGTCATTAGACTTAACCGTTATGGGAAGCATAAATACACCCTTCTCACACTCAAAAAAACATAAACTGCTTTCCTTTTTTCTTTAACTCAATTGTTTTTCTTCTAATTTCATAAATATAGATGAACCTCGATCCAACGGACTAATAGGGGGGAGCAGTTGTCCGTTAAAGCCGTTTGTCCGTTGCAGCGACGAAACCATGGTGGAGAGATGAGTTTCTTTTGCCGTGATCGTATCGTGGGACTCAGAGTAGCTATTACTCTGAGTCAGAGTCTTCAGACTCAAATCCAAGGAAATCTGAAGCACTGGTGGTGGCTACTGAAGTATTGCTGGTGGAAGGCTGGGGTTCAGAAAATAACTAGTTCTCTTAAAGTGCGCAAATGTTCAGATATTCACTCTAGCGGATTGTGTCCGTTGCATCGGTGTCCGTTGGATCGAGGTTCATCTGTATATATATTTTGTACTTTTTAAAAATAAATTGTTTTCTTTTCTTTTTAGGTCAATAAGTGACCTGGACATTCGTAATTGGGTCGTTCTCAGAAACTGTGCACAGATTGACCATCACTTATCTGGCAATCAGTTATCCGGTTCAATCCAAAATCCGGTGTAGCGGGAAATCGCAAACCCCTGGAGATCGCACACCCCGGGGTTTGCGATTTCCTAGGAAACTACAAACCCCCTTGGAAATCACAAACCCCCCATGCTTTGTAGCATTTTGTAATATTCAACTATCACACTAGTAAATAATGGTTTAAATAATGGATAAATAAGAATTTGGAATATTAAAATGGTTCTATTTACTGTATGCAGTGACTGAAGTTTGAACTAAAACGGCCATTTTGCTAACGACATTGTTTACATTGCCGATCCTGAAACTGAGTGATAATACCAGGATATTGCCGCACCTCTTTACCTGGCCTTTATAATAGCCACAGTGGCAACATCCATAAATAAAGGCTGTTTTCAGCGCATGTGTGGTCGGAATTACGAACTGGACTATCGCAAAGATGTTTTCATTAGGATACAGACTGCCAAACATGGAGGGGGGGGGAGGGTTTGCGATTTCCAGGGGGGATAGTCATTTCCTAGGAAATCGCAAACCCCCCATGCCCAGATATGGCATGGGGGTTTGCAATTTCCTAGGAAATCACAAGTGGGGGTTTGCGATTTCCTGCTACACGGGCACTAATTTCCACTAGAGCAATTTCAAATTTCCCCATCAGTTTTATAAGGGAGCAAGAAAAAATTGACGTTCAAAATCCTGAGTTACTGATATTTCTTTTTTCTTTATTAACCAACCCATACTGATTTAAGGGTATTCTAAAGATAGAATGAAGTTGCTCGCTATTGGGCTAAGTGCATTCTAATGTAACCAACAATTATACGACAAAATCACCAGAGGTCCCAATGATGCTGGATTTGTGAGGGTCAACCTGTACTACTTTTGTGACATGGAAACCAAAACTGAAAACATTCCAAATAACAGCAGAAAACATTCCAAATAATAGCAGAACCCATATTCAAATGAAGGTTTATACGTTGTGCATATATGTCAGAGTTAAAATTTCTTTATTTCACTTTTTGATTTTGATCTGATACAAATTGAGAGATCTGTTAAAATTAACTGTGTAACATCAATCCATGACATCATTTTAACACACACAACAAATTCAAACAAGATTTTATTGACAATGGCACCCCTCCCCCCGCCCCCCATGATAGTAATAGCAGAGTCAAGCGCATCTCAACATAATACCAACCAACCAGTCTCGTCTACCTACAACTTTTGTTTGCATTACATGCGCTGATTGATTAAGCAGGCTAATTAACTGTTAACCACTGTCCCTGCAGCCAAACCATGATGACTAATTAACCACTAACCACTGTCCCTGCAGCCAAATCATGATGACTAATTAACTGCTAACCACTGTCCCTGCAGGCAAACCATGATGACTAATTAACTGCTAACCACTGTCCCTGCAGCCAAACCATGATGACTAATTAACCACTAACCACTGTCCCTGCAGCCAAACCACGATGACTAATTAACTGTTAACCACTGTCCCTGCAGCCAAATCATGATGACTAATTAACTGCTAACCACTGTCCTTGCAGCAAAACCACGATGACTAATTAACCACTAACCACTGTCCCTGCAGCCAAACCATGATGACTAATTAACTGCTAACCACTGTCCCTGCAGGCAAACCATGATGACTAATTAACTGCTAACCACTGTCCCTGCAGGCAAATCATGATGACTAATTAACCACTAACCACTGTCCCTGCAGGCAAACCATGATGACTAATTAACCACTAACCACTGTCCCTGCAGCCAAACCATGATGACTAATTAACCACTAACCACTGTCCCTGCAGCCAAACCACGATGACTAATTAACCACTAACCACTGTCCTTGCAGCAAAACCACGATGACTAATTAACTGCTGACCACTGTCCCTGCAGCCAAACCACAATGACTAATTAACCACTAACCACTGTCCCTGCAGGCAAACCATGATGACTAATTAACTGCTAACCACTGTCCCTGCAGGCAAATCCATGATGACTAATTAACTGCTAACCACTGTCCCTGCAGGCAAACCATGATGACTAATTAACCACTAACCACTGTCCTGCAGCCAAACCACGATGACTAATTAACACTAACCACTGTCCCTGCAGCCAAACCATGATGACTAATTAACCACTAACCACTGTCCCTGCAGCCAAATCATGATGACTAATTAACCACTAACCACTGTCCCTGCAGCCAAACCATGATGACTAATTAACCACTAACCACTGTCCCTGCAGCCAAACCATGATGACTAATTAACCACTAACCACTGTCCCTGCAGCCAAACCATGATGACTAATTAACTGCTAACCACTGTCCCTGCAGCCAAACCACGATGACTAATTAACTACTAACCACTGTCCCTGCAGCCAAACCACGATGACTAATTAACTACTAACCACTGTCCCTGCAGCCAAACCACGATGACTAATTAACTACTAACCACTGTCCCTGCAGCCAAACCACGATGACTAATTAACTACTAACCACTGTCCCTGCAGCCAAACCATGATGACTAATTAACTACTAACCACTGTCCCTGCAGCCAAACCATCAACACGATGACTAATTAACCACTAACCACTGTCCTTGCAGCAAAACCACGATGACTAATTAACCACTAACCACTGTCCCTGCAGCCAAACCACGATGACTAATTAACTGCTAACCACTGTCCCTGCAGGCAAACCATGATGACTAATTAACCACTAACCACTGTCCCTGCAGCCAAACCACGATGACTAATTAACCACTAACCACTGTCCCTGCAGCCAAACCACGATGACTAATTAACCACTAACCACTGTCCTTGCAGCCAAACCACGATGACTAATTAACCACTAACCACTGTCCCTGCAGCCAAACCATGATGACTAATTAACTACTAACCACTGTCCCTGCAGGAAAACCATGATGACTAATTAACCACTAACCACTGTCCCTGCAGCCAAACCACGATGACTAATTAACCACTAACCACTGTCCCTGCAGCCAAACCATGATGACTAATTAACTGTTAACCACTGTCCCTGCAGGCAAACCATGATGACTAATTATGTGCTAACCACTAACCACTGTCCTTGCAGCCAAACCACAATGACTAATTAAGTGCTAACCACTAACCACTATCCCTGCAGCCAAACCATGATGACTAATTAACCACTAACCACTGTCCCTGCAGCCAAATCATGATGACTAATTAACTGCTAACCACTGTCCCTGCAGGCAAACCATGATGACTAATTAACTGCTAACCACTGTCCCTACAGGCAAATCATGATGACTAATTAACTGCTAACCACTGTCGGTGCAGGCAAACCATGATGACTAATTAACCACTAACCACTGTCCCTGCAGCCAAACCACGATGACTAATTAACCACTAACCACTGTCCTTGCAGCAAAACCACGATGACTAACTAACCACTAACCACTGTCCCTGCACCCAAACCATGATGACTAATTAACCACTAACCACTAACCACTATCCCTGCAGCCAAACCATGATGACTAATTAACCACTAACCACTGTCCTTGCAGCAAAACCATGATGACTAATTAACCACTAACCGCTGTCCCTGCAGGCAAACCATGATGACTAATTAACTGCTAACCACTGTCCCTGCAGGCAAACCATGATGACTAATTAACCACTAACCACTGTCCCTGCAGCCAAACCACGATGACTAATTAACCACTAACCACTGTCCCTGCAGCCAAACCATGATGACTAATTAACCACTAACCACTGTCCTTGCAGCAAAACCACGATGACTAATTAACCACTATGTGGTGTGTTTGCTAACCACTGTCCTGCAGCCAAACCACGATGACTATTAACCACTAACCACTGTCCTGCTGTCTGCAGCAAACCACGATGACTAATTAACCACTAACCACTGTCCCTGCAGCAAACCACGATGACTAATTAACCACTAACCACTGTCCCTGCAGCCAAACCACGATGACTAATTAACACAATAACCACTGTCCCTGCAGCCAAACCAGATGACTAATTAACACTAACCGTTGGGTGTTTTGTGGGATAATTAACCTAACACTGTCCCTGCAGCAAACCACGATGACTAATTAACTACTAACCACTGTCCCTGCAGCCAAACCAATATAATACAACCACTGTCCCTGCAGCAAACCATGATGACTAATTAACCACTAACCACTGTCCCTGCAGGCAAACCATGATGACTAATTAACTGCTAACCACTGTCCCTGCAGCCAAACCATGATGACTAATTAACTGCTAACCACTGTCCCTGCAGCCAAACCACGATGACTAATTAACTACTAACCACTGTCCCTGCAGCCAAACCATGATGACTAATTAACCACTAACCACTGTCCCTGCAGCCAAACCACGATGACTAATTTACCACTAACCACTGTCCCTGTAGCAAAACCACGACGACTATTTAACCACTAACCACTGTCCCTGCAGCCCAACCATGATGACTAACTAACTACTAACCACTGTCCCTGCAGCCAAACCATGATGACTAATTAACTACTAACCACTGTCCCTGCAGGCAAACCATGATGACTAATTAACTGCTAACCACTGTCCCTGCAGCCAAACCATGATGACTAATTAACTGCTAACCACTGTCCCTGCAGCCAAACCATGATGACTAATTAACTGCTAACCACTGTCCCTGCAGCCAAACCATGATGACTAATTAACCACTAACCACTGTCCCTGCAGCAAAACCATGATGACTAATTAACCACTAACCACTGTCCCTGCAGCAAAACCACGATGACTAATTAACCACTAACCACTGTCCCTGCAGCAAAACCACGATGACTAATTAACCACTGTCCCTGCAGCCCAACCATGATGCTAATTAACTACTACCACTTCCCGCAGCCAAACCGTGATGACTAATTAACGCTAACCACTGTCCTCAGCAAACCATATGACTAATTAACCACTAACCACTGTCCCTGCAGCAAAACCACAATGACTAATTAACCACTAACCACTGTCCCTGCAGCCCAACCATGATGACTAATTAACTACTAACCACTGTCCCTGCAGCCAAACCGTGATGACTAATTAACTGCTAACCACTGTCCCTGCAGCCAAACCATGATGACTAATTAACTGCTAACCACTGTCCCTGCAGCCAAACCATGATGACTAATTAACTACTAACCACTGTCCCTGCAGCAAAACCACGATGACTAATTAACCGCTAACCACTGTCCCTGCAGCAAAACCACAATGACTAATTAACCACTAACCACTGTCCCTGCAGCAAAACCACGATGACTAATTAACCACTGTCCCTGCAGCCAAACAATGATGACTAATTAACTACTAACCACTGTCCCTGCAGCCAAACCACAATGACTAATTAACTACCAAACACTGTCCCTGCAGCCAAACCACAATGACTAATTAGCCCGTAAACACTGTCCCTGCAGCCAAACCACATGACTAACTGTTAACCACTGTCCCTGCAGCCAATCCACATGACTAATTAACTGTTAACCACTGTCCCTGCAGCCAAACCATGATGACTAATTAACCACTAACCAGTGCCTGCAGCCAAACCACATGACTAACTGTTAACCACTGTCCCTGCAGCAAAACCACATGCCTAATTAACTGTTAACCACTGTCCCTGCAGCCAAACCATGATGACTAATTAACCACTAACCAGTCCCTGCAGCCAAACCACATGACTAATTAACCACTAACCACAACACTTGCGCCATCAATGGTTCGTTTCAACACTTCCCACCACTGCACGCTGCCCTCACTCGCCCCCCACATTTCTCCTGTTCATCACTCTCATTCACTGACCCCCAGAATGAAGTTTGTACAAATTAAACCCTGCACCTCTGGAGACCTGATGGGAACGCTTCTCACCTGCCAGGCTTGTTGATGTACTTCTGGAGCCTCGCTTTGACCTCGTCGTACGTCAGGAAGGCCACGTATCCGGGGTGCGTCACAGCCAGCACATTCCAGTTCCGTAACAAGTTACACCACGGCTGGAATAACCTGCAACAAACCACCAACCAGGTAATGGCCGAAAGTCCGAACCATTTGTTTGTTTGTTTAACGACCCCACAGCACAAAAAGCAAACATCGGCTATTTGGAGTCACACAGTGGTTAAACATAACTGACTAAAATATTACATTTCAAACAGGTAAAATAGATCACTGAAACGTATGCCGGAAGAGCATACAACTGTGGTAAAATCACAAGTGGTGTATGATAAACAAAACCCAACGGTAAATAAAAATGTTTCCAAGTTAAAAATGGAAAATGAATTTTTGGTAAAAAACCAGCTTCGCTCAAAAATGTAATAATGAGTTGCAGATGGAATCGGAACAACTCCATATAACAATAAGAATCACAAAACAATAACAGCCCAGCATTGAAAACAAGTCCAAATACTCGAGCTTATATGCTATACCATAAACTCACATCACAAATACTAAATAAAAGTGCACAAAATCAAAACTATATATTTGTTCGAGCTTTGAACACTCACTGTGGCTCATCTAATAATTGAATCTCCTTCAACTTGTGCACATATAGTAATTATTACTAATAGTATATGGAACTGATGCATATTAGCTATACCAATAATTTAAACTAAAAATATGAAGAGCTGTATTTTGATTGCAAATACAGATTAAGTGTCTGAAACCAAAAGTATTGATTTAAATAAATCATTAAATATTCACTGTACCTAAAGCAATGGTTGAATCTTCCCCAAATTTGGAACAATATTAGATTATATATTTTGTGATGTAACTCAATAAGACAGCAATGTCATATACATGTTTCTACATGGGTGTCACCATTGTGAAACTAGTATGGTCAGCAAAGGCCCAAACAGGTTGGTGTCAATATTCTGTCTGCGGCTCCTTGCACTAACTAGCTCTATAGTATCATCGGAAAGGTTTTAAACATTCAAAATAATTTAATTTGCAGAACTTTCTCTGATTGACCTGTCTAGCCTATGGCAAACCATATGTGGATAGAAAGCTGAGGTCATTGCGCCTCTTTTGGTACCATCCATGACTTTCCATGATGTCATTGCGGCTCTTTGGACTAACTGCCACTATAGTAAGATTGGTATGATTTGAAAGGTAATTAAACTGTCTATCTATGCATACCAAATTTTATTAGGTTTTAAATATTTCTAAATTCAGTAGATGGTTTTAAACTTTAAAAATGCAGAATTTGCCCTGATTGACCTTTCTGGCCTATGGCAAACCTATATGGATAGAAAGCTGAGGACAGTGCGCTTCTTCTGGTACCATCCATGCCTTTCTAAGATGTAGTGCAAGGAAGCGCGGGCCAATTAAAGATAGCCTGGTTTCAGAGTCGTTTTCATTGACACCAGTGATAAAGGAATATTGACCCAATACTGTCATAATACAAATTGATTTTACATCAATAAAAAGTTACTATATATTCAATCCAACAAGCACATTAGATAGAACAAATATTGATAGGTTATGTAATTTCATAATTATCAAATACATACAGAAATAGTTATGAGCCTGTGAATATTGGTGAAAAAAAACACTATTCCTCGATTTTTCGGGGCGCTGCCGGTATCAGACAAAGAGCAGAGGGATGAGGAAGGCCAATTATCAACAAATGAAATTTCACTTCCTAAAGGGCGCATTCCATATACGCGTAATGCGTAATGCGAATGCGAATGCGAATGCGACAAAAAATCGAAACGCCTTGAAACCTATGAGCTACATTCCATATACGCGTAATGCGTAATGCGAATCCGAATGCGAATAAAATCCATTATCCCGATCGCTCCATGTAGCGATCGGTGCGTAATGCGTAATGCGTAAAGGTCCTGCGAATAGAAAAGCATCAGTCGCATTTGTCCATTGATATAAGGCTGGAGGAGGCGACTGATAATTACGGTCTTCATGAGAAATATGAAGAATGGGACGGTGCAAACATGCAGGTTTATGCGGCGGACCTGTTAGGAAGCACTCTTCAAGGTGGTGCGAATAGAAAATCATCAGTCGCATTTGTCCATTGATATAAGGCTGGAGGAGGCGACTGATAATTACAGACAGCCGGGACAAGGTGGTGCGAACAGAAAAGCATCAGTCGCATTTGTCCATTGATATAAGGCTGGAGGAGGCGACTGATAATTACGGTCTTCATGAGAAATATGAAGAATGGGACGGTGCAAACATGTAGGTTTATGCGGCGGACCTGTTAGGAAGCACTCTTCAAGGTGGTGCGAATAGAAAATCATCAGTCGCATTTGTCCATTGATATAAGGCTGGAGGAGGCGACTGATAATTACGGACAGCCGGGACAAGGTGGTGCGAACAGAAAAGCATCAGTCGCATTTGTCCATTGATATAAGGCTGGAGGAGGCGACTGATAATTACGGTCTTCATGAGAAATATGAAGAATGGGACGGTGCAAACATGTAGGTTTATGCGGCGGACCTGTTAGGAAGCAGTCTTCATATTTGGGACGGTCCTAACATCCCTCCAAGCAAGCTAAACTGAGCCATGTTTGGACCGTCCCATTCTGTGTGTGTGTGTCTCTGTGTGTGTCTCTGTGTCTGTGTGTGTGTATGTGTGTGTGTGTCTGTGTGTGTGTCTCTGTGTGTGTGTCTGTGTTGTGTCTCTGTGTCTCTGTGTGTGTCTCTTCTGTGTCTGTGTGTCTGTGTCTGTGTGTCTGTGTGTGTCTGTGTGTGTGTCTCTGTGTTGTGTCTCTGTGTGTGTCTGTGTCTTTGTGTCTCTGTTGCTGTGTGTGTGTCTGTGTGTGTATCTCTGTGTCTCTGTGTGTGTCTCTGTGTTGCTGTGTGTGTCTGTGTGTGTGTCTCTGTGTCTGTGTGTGTCTGTGTGTGTCTCTGTGGGTGTCTCTGTGTCTGTGTGTGTGTGTCTCTGTGTCTGGGTGTATGTCTCTGTGTGTGTCTGTGTGTGTCTGTGTGTGTCTGTGTGTGTGTGTCTCTGTGTTGTGTCTCTGTGTCTATGTGTGTGTGTCTGTGTGTATATGTGTCTGTGTGTGTCTCTTTGTCAGAGACACAGAGACACAGACACACACATAGAGACACACACAGAGACACAGAGTCACACACACACAGACACAGACAGAGACACACAGACAGAGACACGGAGACACAGACACACACATAGAGACACACACACAGACACAGAGTCACACACACTTTGTATATACTTTTTATATACTTCACTGCATAACGCATAACGCATAACGCAATACGCATTACGCGTATATGGAATGCTGGCATTCGCATAACGCATAACGCGTAACGCATATATGGAATGCAGCCTTTAATCAACAAATATATACAATTTAACTTTTATTATTGTGATTTTAGGCCTCACCATCCAACAACCCCTTAAGTTAATCCAAATAGACAGGAAGGAAAAAACTGGGCGTACCTTGTGAACACGTCAAACTCGAAGCAGCTGATGTAGTCATTACAGGTGAGGTCAATCGTTGACTTGAGTGCCATTGCCTCCAGCGGTGAGCTGATGGAGTGGGTCTGGTGTAGGGTCTCGCGAAACTGCTTCCACGGCACTATGGACCTGCATGTAAACAGTGGCATGGTCAAAACTTGAGAAATAACGCGTTGGAACAATATAAGGGGCGGAAACACCACCACGGCAGCATTGATGGCATTGATAACTCAGGTGGGCTGGCCACGTGGTCTGTCAAGTCAAGTCATGTGGTCTGCATGGATGAGGATAGAATACCAAAAGCTCTCTTCTACTACAGGTGAACTTGTAAAAGGACACGGAAACCGAGTTGGTCAGAAGAAAAGGTTCAAGGATTGCTTCAAATGCAACCTGAAGAAATGTAATCTCAACACTGAAACCTCGGAAACAGTGGCCAGGGACAGGAGTTCATGGCATGCTTCTATTTGTGAAGGCATAGCACAGTTTGAAACTGATCATATAAACAAAAGCGTCTCCGTAACCCACCAGACTCTGACTGCAGTTACGCACACATGTTCAACATCCCACCACACATTCCAAGCACATATTGGACTCATCGGTCATCGACAAGTTCACAACAAATGATGACCTGCTGTCATCATTAGTTTATTTGTTTGTTGTTGTTTTACATCCTAGCAACATCTAAGGTCATATCAGGACAGGTACCGACTTGTGACAGTGCACACTCATGGCGACTTTATAGTGCTGTCCCACTAGGAAACCAGGCCACTGGCACTCAGTCACATTATCCTGACACTGAGCCAACCAGTCCCTGCCCTATCCTATTAATGCTGAGCACCAGGTTAGGAAGCGACAAGTATCACTTTTTAAGTCATTGGTTTGACTCGAACAGGGTTCGAACCCACGACCCCACGATCTACCAGCACGGGAGACGGACACTCTAACTCAATCAGCCATCCCGTCTGGATGTCATCGTCATCATCATCATCATCGATAAACAACCAAGAAGATGCAGAGCCAGTGTCGCAGTTTCAGTTCCCACAATTGTTTCTGCGCATGCGTCAACATCTGACGGCATCGTCTGCGCATTGTCAATGGCCGTGAGCAATCTTCATATAGTAAAAGTTAAATATCTCTAAAACCACAGCACCTAGAAACAAGCTGATTGGAATACACATAGAAAACATGTTTACCAAAAAGATTATATTAAATTGATATGGTTAGGGTTCTGGATTTATATTAATATTGAATAATCTTTTGCACTGCGCGTACCGCCAAACTTAACGCATTGTCAATGGTCGTGAGCAATCTTCATGCAGAAAAAGTGAAATATCTCTAAAACCACACCACCTAGAAACAAATCGCTTGGTACACATATAGAAAACATGTATACCGAAAAGATTATATTAAATTTATAAGGTTAGTCACACTGACACTATAGTGACAGCGATTTGCGGCGATCGGCGATGGTTCAAATCGGGCTAATGTTGACACATGCACAGACAATGCTTTGACGCATGCGCAGAAGCGATTGTGGGAACTGAAACTGCTGGGAACTGAAACTGCGACACCGGGAGCCTGATTAGTGGCCTGTGTCTGGTCTGTACACTGCACCAGATTTTTCTGGATTGATGCAGTGTGCTTCATCCCCACCCTGACAGGGCCAGGAGCCTGATTAGTGGCCTCCTGTGTCTGGTGGTTACACTCCACCAGTGTTCTGGATTGATGCAGTGTGCTTCATCCCTACCCTAGCAGGGCCAGGAGCCTGATTAGTGACGTCCTGTGTCTGGTGTGTACACTGCACCAGTGTTCTGGATTGATGCAGTGTGCTTCATCCCCACCCTAGCAGGGCCAGGAGCCTGATTAGTGGCCTCCTGTGTCTGGTGTGTACACTGCATCTTGATTGATGCAGTGTGCCTGATTAGTGGCCTGCTGGGTACCAGCGTCAGTATTTAGGAAGAATCAGGTTAACGATTATCCCAGTAGGTGCTTAGCAGGCGTTCAGACAACTGATACAATGATTCCATTTGACAACAAACAAGACTGTTTGAAACAAGCGTGACTCAAATTACATTAATGGTTTATGTATCTACCCAGGACGAACCAGTGTGGGGAGAGGGTAGGGGGATTGGGGGAGGGGGGGGGGGGTGGCAGGGAAGGCTGGGGGTAGAGAGGGAGGGGGACGAAAGGGGGGAAAGGGAAAGGAGAGCGAGCGGAGGGATGGAGAGCGAGGATTTGGGGAAGGGGGGAGGGGCGTCTGGGGGAGGGCGAAGGGCAACGGGGGGATGGAGGGCGAGGAAGAGGGAAGGAGTAACTGGAAGGACACAAAAGAATTGCCATGTTTCGAGTTGGTTCCTTGCCATACATCTGGGTTTTCTTTCTTTCTTTAAACAAAATAATAGCATTAGTACTTTTAGGCTGGCGTTTTCATATTTCATATTTCAAAATGACTATTTCGGAATATCTAGTGACATTTACAAACTTCTACAAGCCGTTTATTGTTTGTTGTTTTATGTCCTAGCAACATCCAGGTCATATCAGAACGGGTACCAACTTTGAAATTTCTCATTTCCGGAGAATATAAATTTGCCAACAACAAGAATTAGCAGCAAAAAACCCCAAATTTGACACGATTGTGGCAAGCCCGAAAACACCTTTATCAAGTTTGTTGTAATGAATATCACAATAGGGAATATCTCGCCATCAGCATTTAGGCATTTGAAGCGATGAAGTATCAAATTTTCAAAACCAAAGCAATTATCTAGATTTGCTCCTACATACCTAACTTAGATACTGATTCACTTATTAAAGTTGCATAGTCCGATGGTTTTGAATTTCTGTATTTTTTCTGAGATAAATATATTAGATCGATCACTAGTATCTACCTTACATTAGTTCAAAGTTACCTTTATATAAAATGGTAAACCGTTGAGATATTTTGAGTGCAAACATGGAAAATTAGTTTTGGCATGCTTGCCAAAACTCTACACCAAAGACTTCTGCAGTAACAGGTTCTGTTAAATTGACTCAGTATTGCCTTCTACGCAACAATAAATGCTTAATAAGTGCATCAGTATCTAAGTTAGATATGTAAAATCAAATTTAGCTAATTGGTTTGGTTTAGAAAATTTGATATTTCATCGGACTATGCAGCTTTAAGCATTTGCTGCAAAATAGAAGGGAATACGGAGGCAGTTTAATAGAAGCTGTTACTGTTGAAGCCTACGGTGTGCTTGCCAAAACTAATTTGAGGTGTTTGCACTTCAAATATCTCAAAACTGAGCCATCTAAAATATATGTTACTTCAGACTAAAGTAAAGGCCCTGTCACATTACGGCGTATGGCGGGAGCGTATTGAAAACCTACGTAGGTCCTGCGCGTGCCGGCCTATGATGACATTTGGTGACCTTTCGGGTGGTTTTGAGCGTATGTGGAACCTACGAGGAGCGTACGAGAGCGTGCTGTGACATTTTTTGACAGTATGGGCCATACGCCCTCATAGGTCGAGTTTTTTTGAGCATGCACAAACAAATTTGGACGGACGGATTTATGAAAGTGTCGTGGGGGTGATGAAAATGGGAAATACTGCGCCTAGAGCGGGACTCGAACCCACATCTCTTTGCATTCCGGGCCAGTGTGCTAACCATTACACCACCTAGGCTCCCTGATATCAATACACTCCCCACGCCTACCTGTCTATGTGGTTACTTGCCTGAGAGGTCAGTGCAGACCACTACACTCGTCCCCCTGGAATTGTAAGTCTTGTAATGCTTACAATTACATACATACAGGCAATGCAACACATACATACACAGGGTAGGTTCAACAACCATACAGCGCAAAGCTTGTACAGGATCCTGATCACGGCAACCAGTGTCGTGGGGGTGATGAAAATGGGAAATACTGCGCCTAGAGCGGGACTCGAACCCACATCTCTTTGCATTCCGGGCCAGTGTGCTAACCATTACACCACCTAGGGTCCCTGATATCAATACACTCCCCACGCCTACCTGTCTATGTGGTTACTTGCCTGAGAGGTCAGTGCAGACCACTACAAAAGCGTATGGCGGCGTATGCCTCATACGCTTCACATACGCCGGCATCTGGTGGCGTATGAGTAGCGTATGCGTAGCGTATACGGCGTATGCCGACGTATATGACGTAACGCGCTTACGCCGCCATACGCTCCCGCAAAAAAAACCTAATGTGACAGCCCCTTAAGGTAGACTGTACCAATCAATTTAACGTATTTATCTCAGAAATGACAGAAACTCAAAACCATCGGACTATGCAACTCTCAACAATCAAAACAATAAACATATTAAACATAAACATACAAATAAACATAAATATAATAATTGGACGACAAAAAGCTTTAGTGAATTTGACTAAGCTAGAGACTGCGGTAATTGACCATTGAATGTGAAAACGAGGCTCGTCTACTGATGAGGTCTGCGTCCTTAGGCGCTAACACAGTGTGCAGAGGCCGAGCCTATTTCAGTGTCACTTTCTTCACTTTTAAGGCTTAAAATAAAACCAGGGCGGTTTACTAGGTAATCAACCAACACTCCCCTCCAATATTGCTAACAATTTAACAATATAACAATACAGGGTCTGTCCGTACACATGTGAAGATATAGAATTCAGGGCTTTTCAATGCTGTTTTTGATAGGAATTCAAGATATTTTTTATTTGGATTTCAGGGCGAGAAAAAGAACAATGGCGAATGGCGATTTTGGACTAATTTATATCAGTGGGGACAGTTTAATGGCATTCGAGAATTTTCAAGACTAATTAACCAAAATAGGTCAAATCCAAGGCTTTTCGATGCCTTGAAATGGGGCAAATGAAGTTCAAGACTTTTCAAGACTTTCCAGGCCCCACTTATTTTCCCACCCACCTCTCTCACATACCCGGTGTGTCATGGTGAGTTAAATAAATATTTAATATTCACACCAGGGAATGCTTAATTAGTATAGTAGCCGGTGTCACATGCTCTGCGACACTTCAAACAGAACCATAACAATACAGCAGCTAAACGCATCGCCTCCTTTATTTATATCCGCAGTTAGACGTCTGACTATTAAATGTCGGCAAGCTGAATGCATCGCTAGCATTAATTCAGCGTGTCAGTAACCATAAAGCAATAATTAACAAAAAGGAAACAAACTCCACGATGTTTCACAGCATCTTGTTTTTGTGGGTTTCTTGGTGTTTTTTTTTGTACATTAGTTGTTTAAGCAGGGGAAATTTCAATCGTGGACGATTGGTCTTCCTCATTCCACTGCTCCTTGCCATATCCTAATAATGCCGAGCGCCGTGGCGCGGAAGCGACAAGTATAAATTTTTAAGTCATAGGTTTGACTCGACCCGGGTTCGGACCCACGACCCCACAATCTACCAAACACGGGAGACGGACGCTCTAACTCATTCAGCCATCCTGCCTGGTTAAGGACCAGTTGTGGCTAGCACACTTATAAAAATATAACTGTCCCTCTTTCCTTGTTGGACCAGACGGGATGGCCGAATGAGTTAGATCGTCCGTCTCCCATGCTGGTAGATCGTGGGTTCGAGTCCCGGTAAAGTCAAACCAATGACTATAAAATTGATACTTGTCGCTTCCTAGCCAGGCGCTCGGCATTATTAGGATAGGGCAAGGACTGGTGTGCTCAGTGTCAGGATAATGTGACTGAGTGGGATACCAGGTCATGGTGCCGGCGGTCTGGTTTCCCAGTGGGACAGCACTATAAAGTCGCCATGAGTGCACACTGTCACAAGTCGGTACCCGTCCTGATATGACCTTAGATGTTGCTAGGATGTAAAACAACAAAAAACAAACAAACAAACTTTCCTTGTTGTCCTTTCCTTCCTCTTTCACTCCTCCCTCCTTTCATTCCTACCATTATTAATTCCTCCCTCATTAACCCTTCACACCTCTTCCTTCCTCCACCTCTCTCCCCACCCCCTCTCTCTCCCCACCCCTCTCCCTCCCTCCCTCCCCCTCTCTCTCTCTTTTTTTTCTTTCATTCATTCTTTCCCTCTTCCCTTTGTGCTAAGTAAACATTTTATTGGAATTATAATTGTTGTTGTTGGATGCGAAACGCTACCGAGTGACTGGAGCTTTACGTCCTAGCAACATCTGAGATCATACCAATTTTCCTTGTTTGTTTGTTGTTGTTTTACGTCCTAGCAACATCTCAGGTCATATCAGGACGGGTACCGACTTGTGACAGTGCGCACTCATGGCGACTTCATAGTGCTGCCCCACTGGGAAATCAGGCCACCAGCACCATGACCTGATATCCCACTCAGTCACATTATCTTGACACTGAGCCAACCAGTCTTTGACCTATCCTAATAATGCCAAGCGCCAGGCTAAGAAGCGACAAGTATCAATTTTAATGTCATTGGTTTAACTCGACCAGGATTCGAACCCACAAACTCATGGGTTCGGATCTCCTGATCTCCCAAAAGAGGAGACGGACGCTCTACTCATTCAGCCATCCTGTCTGGTCCAATTTCCTTGAGACAGTGTGCAACTTCATAGTGTTGCCCCACTAGAGTACCATCCCATCGGCACGTGGCCCGATGTCCCACTCAGTCACATTAATATCCAGACACAGAGCTATTAAACATTCATGTTCCCAACCCTCGAAATGCCAAATGCTAGGAAGGTAGCGCCAAGTGCCCAAACCATAGATCTTCTGTCTTGGCCCAACCAGGGATCGAACCCGCGGCCTCACATGTGGGGGAAGCGGACAATGAACCACTAGCCCAAACCCCCATGTGGGCTACATATTACAAGCTGCAAGTTCAGAGTTGCGCTGGTGTCTGTTCTGTCATGAAATTGTATAATCCGAAGGTTTTAATTGTTTGTTATTTTTTAAATTTAAATTGTGGTTTTGAACATTTATGGATATATATGTAATTAAATCAAGGTGTGGGTTTTGGTTTCCAATATTTGATGCTTTTATCGTATTATGCAGCTCTAAGTAACATTTAGCCACATCAGTATTTCCATATATATAAACATGCGGGAGAAATTCTGATACACGCTAATACTAGTAATAGGCTAGCAATCAGTCGTGGATAAGTAATAGTAGAGCCTCGTCAGTACTTGGATGGGTGACCACCTGGGAATACAAGGCGCTGTAGACATCCTGATACAGGCTTATAACCTACCCAATCAGTAGTGGATAAGTAATAGTTGAGCCTCGTTAGTACTTGGATGGGTGACCACCTGGGAATACAAGGTGCTACAGACATCCTGATACAGACTTATAGCCTATTTAATCAATAGTAGACAAGTAATAGTTGAGCCTCGTCAGTACTTGGATGGGTGACCACCTGGGAATACAAGGGGCTGTGGACATCCTGATACAGACGTATAGCCTATTTAATCAATAGTGGATAACTAATAGTTGAGCCTCGTCAGTACTTGGATGGGTGACCACCTCGGAATACAAGGTGCCGTAGACATCCTGACACAGGCTTATAGCCTATTTAATCAGTAGTGGATAATTAATAGTAGAGCCTCGCCAGGACTTGGATGGGCGACCACCTGGGAATACAAGGTCCCGTAGACATCCTGATACAGGATTATCGACTACCAAATCAGTAGTTGAGCCTCGTCAGTACTTGGATGGGTGACCACCTGGGAATACAAGGTGCCGTAGACATCCTGACACAGAAAGCAAACACCCTCAAGTTAAAGACACTTGTAGAACTTGAATTTTAAACAGCCTCTTTTTCGAACAAGTGAAGCCGATAAATGGAAATGTACTATTTCCTGTTATTTCAAATGTTAAATATAAACAGAAAATAAAACAACAACAACAACAAAAAGTAACTAAACTGACAACAGGTGGCACAGTGATGACTGCGCGTCTGCCTGTAGCCGGCTTACCCCAGGCAGGCCGATATAAAGCAGAGGCTGGCTGCAGTCTCGTTAGGCTCACCTCACTTAGGTTTTTTAGCCGCGTGCTGATCACCTTTAACCACCTTAAACATTTACTAACAAGACCGCGTCATTCAGCTTCAACACGTGCACGCCTTTCACCTTTCAGTCAATTCAAGTTGCATAGTCCGATGGTTTTGGGTTTGTGTTATTTTCTGAGATAAATATATTAGGTTAATCGTTGTAATCTACCTTACTTTAGTTTGAAGTGACTGCTTTAAAATGAGTAACCTAGGAGATATTTGAAGTGCAAACATCTAACATTAACAGACCCCACAGGCTCGAGCACTAACGGGGTCTAATATTAAAGCTGCATAGTCCGATGAAAACATCAAATTTTCAAAACTAAATAATTATCCAGATTTGATTCTACATATCTAACTTAGATACTGGTGCACATATTAAGCACTTGTCGCCATATAGAAAGGCGTACAGGGCCAATTTAATATAACCTGTTACTGCAGAAGCCTATGGTGTCAGAATTTTGGCCTGCTTGCCAAAATTATTTGTGGATGGTTGTATTTCAAATATCTCAAAAGTTAGACATTTAAAATAAAAGTTACTTCAAACTAAAGTAAGGGAGGCTATAACAATCAATTTAATATAATTAACTCAGAAAATGGCAGAAACTCAAAACCATCGGACTATGCAACTTTAATAAATTGACATAGTGTGCCGTTCTACGAAGCAACACACACTTTATCATCATCATCATGCTGTCGGTCGCGATGCGACAAAGACTGCTTTCATTACTTGACTGCCGCTCTCCATTTAGCTCTCTGCTGTGAGAGTTGCATCCATGTTTGTTTGTTTGTTGTTGTTTTACGTCCTAGCAACATCTAAGGTCATATCAGGACGGGTACCGACTTGTGACAGTGCGCACTCAGGGCGACTTTATAGTGCTGTCCCACTGGGAAACCAGGCCGCCGGCACCATGACCTGATATCCCACTCAGTCACATTATCCTGACACTGAGCACACCAGTCTTGCATCCATGAGTCGGTCTTAAACATTTTATGAAAGCTGCCTGCAAAAGTGTTGAAGTGCTGCTGGCTTTTGCAAACACACACTTTATAAGTGCACCAGTACCTAGGTTGGAGATGGAGGTTCAAATCTAGATAAGTGATTTGCTTTTGAAAATGTGATAGATACTTTTATCGGACTGTGCAGCTTTAAATAATTAAAAAACTAGACGAAATCCTCCTCCTCAGATGTTATTTCAAGATCCAATATCATCTGATCATTATATTCTATTATCATTTGTTTGTTGTTTTACGTCCTAGCAACATCTAAGGTCATATCGGGATGGGTACTGACTTTTGACAGTGCGCACTCATGGTGACTTTACAGTGCTGCCCCACAGGGAGCGCACTGTAAAGCCTGCCAGCACCATGACCCGATATCCCACTCAGTCACCTTATCCTGACACTGTAAACTAGTCCTTGTACTATCCTAGTAATGCCAAGCGCCAGGCTAGGTTGTGACAAGTATCTTATGTTATAAGTCATTGGTTTGACTCGGCTGGGATTTCGAACTACCGATCTTCCATACAGGAAGCCATCACTCGAGTGATTCGGCCACCACGTCCGCTCCCAATCCATACCTGCCAACTTTTGTTAAACGAAAATCCTAATAATAGAAATCCATCCGAGCGAAGCGAGGCGCGCAAGCGTTCTAGGGGGGTCCGGGGGCATGCACCCCCGGAAAAATTTGAAAAATACATCAACTTTACTCACTCTAGTATTTAGGCTGAAAACTGGTAATAATTTCTTTAATAATGTGCCTAAAATGTCTCTGAAAATGCACCAGAATGCACCATTTTTTATGTATTTTTCAAATTTTTCCGGGGGGTCATGGGGATTTTGAAAAAGCGGAATAATATGTTTATAATTCGTAGGGCGGAATAAGAATAAAAAAATCGTAATTATTCCGCCAAAATCGTAATAGTTGGCAGGTATGCCAGTCTCATTGTCTATGTATGCTATTTCACAATAATGTTTTATTATAATATATAATCAGTCACATCATTCCATGATCATCATAGTCTAAGATCAAATGTTGCAATCAAATTGAATCATGTATGATCATATTCCACGATCATCATGTTTGCTGATCTCACGGTCCTTGATCTTATTAAATGATCGTATTCCATCACCATCATTATATTACAGCATTCTATAGTTTATGATTATGTTCATGTTCTAAGATCACATTTTTCATGATAGTATGTTACATGTTATTACCAACCACGACCACGACCACGACCACGCCACCATACCATCACCTACCACACTACACCACCACCCTTACCACCACCACCCTCACCACCACCACCACCACCACCCTCACCACCCTCACCACCACACCACCACCACCACACCACCCCCTCACCTCACCACCCCCACTACCACCACCCCCCTCACCACCACCACCCCCTCACCACCCCCTCACCACCACCCTCACCACCACCCCCACCCCCACCATACCATCACCTACCACACTACACGACCACCACCACCACCCACTATCCCCACCCTTACCACCCAGGAGCAGGACGTAGTTCAGGCGGCAGAGTGTCCACATGTGAAGGTGTCGGTCATCCGATCGATCCTTCTCAGTGGATCGATTTATTTTCCCTTCCAACCAGTGGTCCACAACTGGTTCATCAAAGGCTGTGGTGTGTGATGTCCTGTCTGTGGGAAAGTGCATTAAAAAACACCCTTGCTGCTTATCGGAAAGAGTACCTTATGTGGTAGCAGCGGGTTTCCTCCCAAGAAATATGTCAGAATGACCATATGTTCGATGTCCAATAGCCGATGGTAAAAATCAATGCGCTCTAGAGGCGTCGTTAAATAAAACAAACTTTCTTCTTTCTTTTCACACCACCACCCTCACCCCCCCCCATTCACCACCACCACACCACCACCACCACCCACACAGGTGGAGGAGATGGCGCCTTGTTGTATTATTAGCATGAATGGCGACGGACGTCATTGACATCGCTTGTCTCGTTCTGTGTTCTCACCACTAGGGGGCGCGGCGTGTGTGTGTGTGTGGGGGGGGGGGGGGTATGGCAGGGCGCGTGTCTCCTACTTAGGCCAAATACAAAATATTAATTGGTGATCGTCCTTGCCCGTGCCTGAAAAATCGCCAGCCCCTGTTTTTTTTAAACAGTTATTTTTGTTAACCGTTTAAAACTTATTAACAGTGTTATAAATGCGTCTGGTTAGCAGCAATTCAACCTTTGTATCAATTTTGTTACGTTATTGGTTTGGCTTCTATGCTAACTGCCTCCATTCCTTTTTTTAAAACAGGAGTTTGAATCCCACGACCTACCAAAACAAGAGGCGGACGTTCAACTCATTCGGCCATAAACTAGATCACGGTTCCGACTGCGCATGCGCTGAAAACGGCGTTGGGAGCAAAGCAACAGCGTACAGCCATTGAGTTTGCTTATAAGCGCAGTAAAAAGCGTCAGTTTTATTCAAAATTAATAGAAATCCAAAACCCTAACCATATCAATTTAATATAATCCTTTTAATAAACATGTTTTCTGTATGTGTTCCAAGCGGTTTGTCTCTAGGTGGTGTGGTTTTATCAATATTTTACTTTTTCTGTATGGAGATTGCTCACTGCCATTGACAATGCATTGAGTACTCTGGCTATGGCTCCAACACTAGTCTGAGTGCCGAGATCTTTCTAAATCGAAATGCACATGGCATAATATGTCCTGATTATATTGATGTAAATGCAATGCTGGATAAAAATTAATATCTGAATTTATTATATATATTTTTTTAGTTAGTATTCTATGTTTCAAACAAGAGCTGAGATGAGCTGAAACTAGCACATTTCATAGCTGCACCCAGTGTATTAGCATGTGCCATGTGCTTTTGTGGGGGTTGCTTTGCTCTGATGCATCCCACAATGCACCGCGCCACTGGAACCATGATGTAGTCTATTGCGTCTGGTTACGTATTACGTCTATGTCAAAAATATAAAATTAAAATAAAAACCACCCACCAGACCCTGATTTGTATTTCAAAAGGATGATCACCAATTAAAAAAAATAATTGGCCTTAGTCCTAGTGACGGTTTGTGTGTGTGTGTGTGTGTGTGTGTGTGTGTGTGTGTGTGTGTGTGTGTGTGTGTGTGTGTGCGTGTGCGTGCGTGTGCGCGTGCGTGCGTGCGTGTATGAATACTATTTAGGCACGTGTGGATCACTCCTCTTCCTCTTACTGCAATTGATGTATTTATCTCAGAAAATGGCAGCAACTTTAAATGGCAACTTTAAATGGCCAACTGTTGAGATATTTGACATGTTCACCGGACGGCACTATGATTAGTACCCGCTCTGCTCACCAGACAGCACTATGATTAGTACCCGCTCTGCTCACCAGATGGCACTGCATGATTAGTACCTGCTCTGCTCACCAGACGGCACTGTATGATTAGAACCCATTCTGCTCACCAGACGGCACTGTATGATTAGTACCCACTCTGCTCACCAGACAGCACTGTATGATTAGTACCCTCTCTGCTCACCAGACAGCACTGTATGATTAGTACCCACTCTGCTCACCAGACAGCACTGTATGATTAGTACCCTCTCTGCTCATCAGACAGCACTGTATGATTAGTACCCACTCTGCTCACCAGATGACACAGTATGATTAGTACCCGCTCTGCTCACCAGACGGCACTGTATGATTAGTACCCGCTCTGCTCACCAGCCAGCACTGTATGATTAATATGCACTCTGCCCACCAGATGGCACTGTATGATTAGTACCCACTCTGCTCACCAGAGGGCACTATGATTAGTGCCCACTTTGCTCACCAGACGGCACTGTATGATTAGTACCCACTATGCTCACCAGACGGCACTGTATGATTAGTACCCTCTCTACTCACCAGACGGCACTGTATGATTAGTGCCCAGTCTGCTCACCAGACGGCACCCTTCTATATGATTAGTACCTGCCACATTCACCAGGGGTGCTCCTTCTATGTGAACTGTCTCCATTCTTTGGACATTATTAACAGACTTTAGCTATTGCTACAAGTCCTTTCCCATCCTGAAAAACAACATTTAGTTACGTCATAAAACCCCACTCAATCAACTCAATTCGCCTACTAGTAGTACTACTACATCACTGTGGCCAATACATACAATACATGTTGTTCGGAGGTAAAACCACACTCATTTCACTGCAGGGACATCATCGTGTCTCCATTCTCAGAAACTGTACCACATGTATGGTTTCCACGTTACAATGTTAATGATGTTGCCTATGTTTTTGGGGGTTAGTAAGTAAAATAACTATTACTGACTCTGTGTATTAAGCTATCCCACAAAATGCATCCAAAATATGCTATGATTTAGCGCTGAAATGAAAATATGAAAATTTGCATAATGACACCATACATCTTACCCAAACGTTTTTTAAACCGTTTTTCTTGTAAGAAACAATTCTTTTGGTTTAACTGTAATCAATCAATCAAATCTTTGTTGTATGTGTTGTGTGTGTTAAAATGATGTTACACTGGTAATCTTAACAGCTTTCTCAGTTTGTATTTAAAAAAGAAAAAAAAATATTAAAAAGAAAAATATTTCAACTCTGACATATGGACAACACATATATACCTTTATATGAATATGAATTCTGCTCTTATTTGAAATATTTTCTGTTATTATTTGGAATTTTTTTACTTTTCCTTTTCCATGTCACAAAAGTGATACACAGTTTCTGAGAATGACCCATATATGAGATATGGTAGGTAACACTTGACACAGGATGACTGTGTGCCCCTCTGGTACAACGCCCTTGCGCTGTCACGGTTGGCTGAGCAGCCTTTTGCTGCAGGCACTCACGCATGATGCTTGTTTTGTTTGCTTCTTGTTGTTTTACGTCCTAGCAACATCTAAGGTCATATCAGGACAGGTGCCAACTTGTGACAGTGCGCACTCATGGTGTCTTTATAGTGTTGCCCCACTGGGACACCAGGCCACCAGCACCATGACCCAATATCCCGCTCAGTCACATTATCCTGACACTGAGTCAACTAGTCTTTGCCATATAGCCTAATAATGCTGTGCGCCTGGCTAGGAAGCAACAAGTATACATTTTTAAGTCATTGGTTTGACTCGACCAGGGTTCGAACCCATGAACTCATTGGTTTGGATCCCCCGATCTCCCAAAAAGAAGAGAAGGACGCTCAACTCATTCGGCCATCCCGTCTGGTATGCATGATGCCACCAGGCCATACATGCCGTCTGCACAACGCGTCTACGAAGATCCACCATCTCTGCACCCCACCAAGTCAATGAACGGGGCTTTACGTCCCAGCGACATCCGAGTTCTTTGCAGCATGGACAGCGAGTCATGGATAAGTCTGATGTAGACTTGTTTTCACCATTAGACAGTTTGTCGATAGAAAGCCCGAGCCTACACTTTTATCGACCCAAGGGACTTTTAACCTCCCACACAAAATAGACATGGCATGAGAGCAACTGGCCTTTGATGACGCTGTAAGTTATACACAGCAGTGGAAATCCAAATTGGCAGAGGTGGAGGCATGGGGAATAGAACCACTTATCTTCCGATTAGGAGTCCGACCTAGAAAAAAGTCAGACACGCTAACCACTCGGCCACAGAGAACACCACATTTGCCTATGATATCAGAGTTTTGGCATGCTTGCCAAAATTAATATTGCACGTTTGCACTTCAAATGTCTAGAAAGAGTTAGGCATTTCAAATAAAAAATTACTTCAAATTAAAGTAACGTAGATTATAGCGATCAACATGATATATTTATCTCAGAAATGACAGAAACTCAAAACCATTTGACCATGCAACTTTAACATTGTATGCGATTGGTAGAGTGTCAATTCCTACTGAGAGCATGGTACCCTCTTTGGTGCCTTTGCATGCAGGAAGCACCATCTCCACACCGGAACCAGTCGGTCTCCGCCAACCCGCCTTGTTGGCGTGTCAAAGTAGGTCAGGGAGCTGCCTGGGGAGGTTGGATGGTTGTTGGAGTTTTACGTCCTGGCAAAACATCCCACGGTCATATCAGGACGGGTACCGACTTGTGACAGTGTGCACTCGTGGTGACTATATAGTGCTGCCCCACTGGGAAATCAGGCCACCAGTGCCATGACCCCATATCCCACTCAGTCACATTATCCTGACACTGAGCTAACCGGTCCTTGTCCTATCCTACTTATGCCGAGCGCCTGGCTGGGTAGCAACAAGTCATTGGTTTGACTCGACCTGGAATTGAATCCCAATCTCCCACACGGGGGGAGGCATGCATGCACTCTACCGATTTGGCCACTGCGCCCGGCCCCGTTACCCATGCACCTCTCGTTAATGTGTACTGACATACACTTGTCTATGTATGTACAAGGGATGAAATAGAGAACGGAATTTAATGGGTTTATATTGCCGCAGCCACTTGTTTGCGGGGACCAGCCTCGCTCTGGTTCAGAAATTCCAAACACAAATTTGTTCTGTAATCGATTATGATAGTCATCCCGGATCATCACCGGCCATCAGAATTTCAAATAGAACACCCTGAGGTCTACATAAAAACACACGGGCCGTGTGCAAAATGATCCGACTCCAATGCCCCACGTGTTGTCTAGGGGCACCAGGAGCAATGACGTCACATTTGTGCTGGTACCTGGAGGCCTACAACTAACTACAAGTACAACTTAAAACAAGTCCCACATGGTTTTTTTTTTAATTATATTTTTTTAAATAAAAGTATGACCAACCAGATTAATGAAGTGGACATATAACTAAACTATGCAATCATAAAATACTTTAAATCCTATTTTGCTGTGGTTATATTGATAGGTTTTTTTTGGGGGGGGGGGGGGGGGTTTAATCCATTTTTTTC
Source organism: Branchipolynoe longqiensis (assembly GCA_030323885.1). NCBI lineage: Eukaryota > Metazoa > Annelida > Polychaeta > Phyllodocida > Polynoidae > Branchipolynoe > Branchipolynoe longqiensis. The sequence continues at coordinate 44,957,588 of CM059202.1, forward strand.
GCCCCGAACACATTCGTTTATGAAACCCAGGTGTAAGTTCTGTAAGATCTGCGCTATGTGCAAAACAATGATTAGGTCCGAGGTGATCAATCAATTACGGCCATGGTACTCAGATTCCTGAATGATGTAGCACAAATAACGATCCCTCCCCCTTCCCCCCCCCCCCCACACACACACTTGCAATGTAACCCTCCATAACCCCCCCCCCCCCCTGCCACAAACCTGCAATGCAACTCTCCACACACGCCTACAGAGCCGAAGCACGAGCTTACAGAACCGAACACACATTGTCCAGTCAAGTCGAGGCATTCACTGCAGGACCGTCATACAGTCCGTTGTGGTAGATCGTGGGATTCGAACCCTGGTCGAGTCAAAGTCAACCACACATAACCTTGAAAAGTCAGTCAGTCCTCTTGTAGAGTCACACCAGATGGGATGGACGAATGAGTTGAGCGTCTCCCGATTTGGTAGATCGTGGGAATCGAATCCACGGGTTCAAACCCTGGTCGAGTCAAACAGGCAATGACTTCAAGAATTGATACTTGTCGCTTTCTAGCCGGGCCTTCGGCATTAATAGGATAGGGCCAGGACTAGTTGGCTAAGTGTCAGGATAATGTGAGTGAGTGGGGTATCAGGTCATGGTGCTGGCAGCCTGGTCTCCCAGTGGGGCAGCACTATAAAATCACCATGAGTGCACACTGTCACAAGTCGATACCTGTCCTGATACTGTAGATGTTGCCAGGACATCAAACTCCACCAAGCAACCAACCTTGTAGTCAGAAACTGGTTCCGATGAGAAAACACTAATCTACTGGAAAAACCTGTGGACCAGGAAGATAGAAACAGGAGAGGCGGAGTAGGGATCCAGGGGTGGGAGCCTCATCAGTGACTGGTGTCTGGTGTGTACACTGCACCAGTGTTCTGGACTGATGCAGTGTGCTTCATGCCCACCATAACAGGGCCGGGAGCCTGATTAGTGGCCTCCTGTGTCTGGTGTGTACACTGCACCAGTGTTCTGGATTGATGCAGTGTGCTTCATCCACACCCTAGCAGGGCCAGGAGCCTGATTAGTGGCCTCCTGTGTCTGGTGTGTACACTGCACCAGTGTTCTGGACTGATGCAGTGTGCTTCATCCCCACCCTAGCAGGGCCAGGAGCCTGATTAGTGGCCTCCTGTGTCTGGTGTGTACACTGCACCAGTGTTCTGGATTGATGCAGTGTGCTTCATCCACACCCTAGCAGGGCTGGGAGCCTGATTAGTGACGTCCTGTGTCTGGTGTGTACACTGCAACAGTGTTCTGGACTGATGCAGTGTGCTTCATGCCCACCCTAGCAGGGCCAGGAGCCTGATTAGTAGCCTCCTGTGTCTGGTGTGTACACTGCAACAGTGTTCTGGATTGATGCAGTGTGCTTCATCCACACCCTAGCAGGGCTGGGAGCCTGATTAGTGACGTCCTGTGTCTGGTGTGTACACTGCAACAGTGTTCTGGACTGATGCAGTGTGCTTCATGCCCACCCTAGCAGGGCCAGGAGCCTGATTAGTAGCCTCCTGTGTCTGGTGTGTACACTGCAACAGTGTTCTGGATTGATGCAGTGTGCTTCATCCACACCCTAGCAGGGCTGGGAGCCTGATTAGTGACGTCCTGTGTCTGGTGTGTACACTGCAACAGTGTTCTGGACTGATGCAGTGTGCTTCATGCCCACCCTAGCAGGGCCAGGAGCCTGATTAGTGGCCTCCTGTGTTTGGTGGTTACACTGCACCAGTGTTCTGGATTGATGCAGTGTGCTTCATCCCCACCCTAACAGAGCCAGGAGCCTGATTAGTGGCCTCCTGTGTCTGGTGTGTACACTGCACCAGTGTTCTGGACTGATGCAGTGTGCTTCATCCACACCCTAGCAGGGCTGGGAGCCTGATTAGTGACGTCCTGTGTCTGGTGTGTACACTGCACCAGTGTTCTGGACTGATGCAGTGTGCTTCATCCCCACGCTAACAGGGCCGGGAGCCTGATTAGTGGCCTCCTGTGTCTGGTGGTTACACTGCACCAGTGTTCTGGATTGATGCAGTGTGCTTCATCCCCACCCTAGCAGGGCCGGGAGCCTGATTAGTGGCCTCCTGTGTCTGGTGTGTACACTGCACCAGTGTTCTGGATTGATGCAGTGTGCTTCATCCCCACCCTAACAGGGCCGGGAGCCTGATTAGTGGCCTCCTGTGTCTGGTGTGTACACTGCACCAGTGTTCTGGATTGATGCAGTGTGCTTCATCCCCACCCTAACAGGGCCAGGAGCCTGATTAGTGGCCTCCTGTGTCTGGTGTGTACACTGCACCAGTGTTCTGGATTGATGCAGTGTGCTTCATCCCCACCCTAACAGGGCCAGGAGCCTGATTAGTGGCCTCCTGTGTCTGGTGTGTACACTGCACCAGTGTTCTGGATTGATGCAGTGTGCTTCATCCCCACCCTAGCAGGGCCAGGAGCCTGATTAGTGGCCTCCTGTGTCTGGTGTGTACACTGCACCAGTGTTCTGGATTGATGCAGTGTGCTTCATCCCCACCCTAGCAGGGCCAGGAGCCTGATTAGTGGCCTCCTGTGTCTGGTGTGTACACTGCACCAGTGTTCTGGATTGATGCAGTGTGCTTCATCCCCAACATAGCAGGGCCAGGAGCCTGATTAGTGGCCTCCTGTGTCTGATGTGTACACTGCACCAGTGTTCTGGATTGATGCAGTGTGCTTCATCCCCAACATAGCAGGGCCAGGAGCCTGAATATTAAAAAACCTGGGGCTTTGCATGTGAGTCAATTAGACGGTAAACCCCATATCAGTCAACAACAGAAACATCTACGGTAATATCATGATGGGTACCAACTTGTGACGGTGTGCACTTATGGCGACTTTATAGTGCTGCCCAACTGAGAGACTGGACTTGATATCCCCACTCAGTCACATTATCCTGACACTGAGCAAACCAATCCTAGGCTAGGTAACGACAAGTATATATTTTCATAAGTGATTGGTTCGACTCGGCCGGGTTTCGAACCCACGACCTTTCCCAGCGGAAGCCAGCCAGTGCTCTTAGTCTGACTGATCAGTAATTACAATCAGTCCCCCGACACTTGAAGTGTTAGGTAAATTACAACCACCATGTCCATGACTATGTAGGTCCCATATTGTAGATGGGGTGTATAAATAACCTGAGTCGTGACTCCTGGTGAAGACACCTCTCCACGTCCTGTTAACAGCCAAACTCACCTGCACTCACCCTTTCAACCGGCACCCACCAACTTATAGCCCTGTCACACTACGAAGTATCTCGCCGGCGTGCCGCCAACGCGCAAAATCACTTTTAATCGTCGAGACACATCAAACTTTTCGGATTCAGCCCAACGTATTGGTAGCGTGCGGCCGACGTTGTGGTAAAAGTTTGGCGCGCTCTCCTGATATGACCGTAGATGTTGGTAGGATGTAAAACAACAAAAAGCAACCGTTTGGCGCAACGTGTGGTAACGAGCCTCATGCGCACGTGGCTTGTGTATAATGTTCACATAACATTATTCCAGTGCGTTTAACGTATCTCGACGCGCCCCTAACGTCGCCATAATGTTGGCACCCGTGCGTCGTCGCACGTCCAAAGTTTTGCGCAAGCACAAAACTTCACCAATACCCTGACGCGCCTCGCCGTCCGTCGCCATCCATCAACGAAATCCAACGCGCGCCTAATGCGCGCGTAACGCTTCCAGACGTCTCCCAACGTTTTGCCAAAAACTGACACACGTCGACGTGCATTGGTGAGAAACGTAGCAATGTGACAGCACCATTATTAGATCAAGTTTGTTTGTTTGGGAAGCCTGCACTCACACCGATTCAGCCACCGCGTGCGGCCTAATCTCATGGTCTCTTGCAGTAGTCTCCAAGGAAAAAAAAATAAAGCGGAAATGCAGATTTTCTCCCATAGGTTTAGCATTGTCAGAGAATCGTGGAAAAATACCATAAGTCAGGTTTCAACTAGCCTTGTTGTGATTGCATTATCACCCATACCCATCACTTTCTTCTTTAGATTCGTTGTTCTAGCTACATCTAAGGTCATATAAGAAAGGGACTCGAACCACAAAATTTTGTTTAACATTAATCGGTGAATATAAACAATCCCGGAAATCCGCGAAACAGCGGAGATCTTTCATTCCTGCTCTTGTCAGTCTTGCATTAATTTCAAGTACCACATTTAAAGTGGTTGACGGTTCTTTTATTTTGTGGCAGTTTATGTCCTATCAAGATCTTAAAGATCTATCAGGATGGGTTCCAACTTCTCACAGTATGAATACACAAGTTAATAATACTGTTGTGGCGCCACCAGTAAGTAGCAAAGGCACCAGGACCAGGCTACCTGCAGTAGTCTCTCACTTGAACCACCACGAGGTGGGATGTTTGTTTGTTGTTGTTTTAAGTCCTAGCAACATCTAAGGCCATATCAGGACGGGTACCGACTTGTGACAGTGCACACTCATGGCGACTTTATAGTGCTGCCCCACTGGAACACAGGCCGCCAGCACCATGACCTGATATCCCACTCAGTCACATTATCTTAATACTGAGCTAACCAGTCCTTGCCCTATCCTAATAATGCCGAGCGCCAGGCTAGGAAGCAACAAGTATCAATTTTTAAGTCATTGGTTTGACTCAACCGGGTTTCGAACCCACCACCCCACGATCTACCAACACGGGAGACGGACGCTCTAACTCATTCGGCCATCCCGTCTGGTCCCACGAGGTGGGAGTCTGGGTCACCTCTATAAGAGCTTTTGGTGAACTTGAAAAAAAGAAGATTCAGCATGGATTCACTTCAAATATCTCAAATATTAGCCATTGGTTATAAATGAAAGTTAGCCCAAACTAAGATATGACGGTCACCCTGAAGATAGTGATATGAATATATTGCCTTTATCAATCTTTAGAACCCTACTATATTACTTTTAGATTGGGTTCGAACCCTGGTCGTGTCAAACCAATGACGTAAAAATGTATACTTGTCGCTTCCTACTCCTAGCCAGGCACTCGGAATGATTAGGATAGGGCAAGGACTGGTTGGCTCAGTGTCAGGATAATGTGACTGAGTGGGATATCAGGTCATGGTGCCAACAACCTGGTCTCCCAGTGGGGCAGCAATATAAAGTCACCACGAGTGCACACTGTCACAAGTCAGTACTGATCCTGATATGACCTTAGATGTTGCCAAGATGCAAACCTCCAATAACCAACCTTTAGATTGAGTTGACCTGGGATGGATTCAATGACCTACACAAAAGCAGGCGCTCTAACCACTTAGCCCACCCACATCCGGTCCGTCTGATACACAGCTTTCATATCTATGACGCTAGTTGACCGACTCAGTAAGTGTGCTGGCTTCCCATGCAGAAGGTCATTGGTTCACATGCAGAAGGTCATTGGTTCACATCCCGGCCGAGTCAAACCAATGACATACAAAATTTACACCAGTCGCTACCTAGCCTTGCGCTCGGTGTTACTAGGATCAGGCCAGGATTGGTTAGCTTAGCAACAGGATAATGTGACTCAGTGGGATATTGGATCATTGCTGATGGCCTTGTCTCCCACTGTCCCAGTGGGGCAGCACTATAAAGTCACTATCACTAATTGGTACCCGTCCTGATTAAGTATCTTACCGTTAAAATAAATCCCAAACAAGCAAAGCAAGTGGTGTTTGCCGTGGCACAAAATGGGGGAGGGGGGGGATCGATATCACTCAATGAGAAAGCTTTGTGTATTTTATTTAACTACTTCCGGTTCCGGTGTCCTTGACATTCAACACCCTCTAATGTTGTCCTATTTAAGGCTGGCTTAACATTATGGGACATAAAGGGCTTCTGCTGTGTGTAGCCTGCCCAAAGTAGGCTATGTCGAGATGAATTGATCGATTGATTTGTGGGGTATTACATCCTAGCAACATCCAATATCACATCTGAACCCGAGTGCTTAACTGTGACAGTGTGCACCCATTGTGGCTTCAGAGCGCTTCCTACTGCAGTACCTTACGGCAGGCACAAGGGCGTGATATCCCACTCACTATATATATATGTGTTTGTTTGTTGTGGGTTGGTTGTTGGGTGTGTTTTGGGTTTTGTTTGTGTTGTGTGGTGGTGGGTTGTTTGTGGGTTGTTTTTGGGTGTTTGTGGTGTGTTGGGTTGGGTTTTGGTTTGGGGGGGGTGTTTTTTATATGCTGTATTGTTTGATTGTGCACGGCTTCAGCCACCGATACACCCAATACCAGCTTCACAGGAAGTGTGATTTTACAAGCGCAAGTTCACTCACAAATGTTCTGATGATATGCATGTAAAGACGACATGTGTGAGAAGCAAGCGAAAGCAAATTTGGCAGTTAGAATGAAAACCAAACAAAAAGTTAGTTTTATTTAACAACGCCTCTAGAACACATTGATTTTTATCATCGGCTATTGGACATCAAACATATGGTCATTCTGGCATATTTCTTTGGGGGAAACCCATTGCTGCCACATAGGCTACTCTTTCCTATAAGCAGCAAAGGCTCTTTTATATGCACTTTCCCACAGACAGGATGGCACATACCACAACATTTGACGAACCAGATTTTGCTCATTGAGAGATAAAGTGAATTTCCAGTTGAAAGAGATTCTAATGAACATAACCAATGTAATTAGAATACAATTGTAACAACTTTGATTTTTGAACTGTATGTAACACTTTGTGTACCCATGACCGAAGCGATACTCGAATATAAACACTACTCACGACTGAGAGCTGGTGGGAAAGAGATGGCAGGAAGGTGCGAATCGGTAGAGCTGGTGGGAAAGGGATGGCGGGAATCGTGAGAGCTCGTGGAAACTTATATGGCGTACTTGTAAGCTGCTGCCAATGGATGGCGGGATTACTGAATAAGTCAACTTACTCTGTCAACAGATGGCGGGTCACCATCCCTTATAGATCCGAATCCCATTTCACACACAGCCCCATCAAAACTACCCACACCCTCTGCCTACCTATGTATGTCGCATTTCACCTGGGGAGGTCATACCCCAGTCACACGAGAGGCAGCGTTCGCTGCCAACCTCCCTACGCCCAAAAGGACGCCAACCACCCAGCGTTCCATTCGATACATTGATTCAAATACGTGGTAGGCGCCAGGGCGGCACCAGATCGGTGCCGGCTGTCGCCGTATCAGGGCCGGGGCGGCGCCATAGTACCTACCACCCTGTGAGCACGGCATTGCATATTTTGGCGCCGCTAGGTCGGCCCAGATCGCCGGCAACTCGGCAACCCAGGGCGCCAACCATTTTGAATGGCGCCGCCGGAACAGGGCGTAAGGAGGTTGCACGTGCAGCAGCAGCAACCTCCTTGCGTCCAAAATTCCCGAAATGGATGCCAGGAGGTTGGCGTCCTCGCGGCGACAGCACACAATCAGGGCGTAGGGAGGGCGCAAGGAGGAAGTTTTGACGTCGCGAATCGATCGTTAGCGAACGCAGGCCTCGTGTGACTGGGGTTTCAGTGCACCTCACTACCAGTACACTACAGTAGTTTCTATGATGTTTGTCTGTTGTTCGTTTATGTCCTGGCAACATCTAATATCATATCAGGACGGGTACCGACTTTTGACAGTGCACACTCATGGCAATGTTACAGTGTGGCCTGACTGGGAGACCAGGCCACCAGCACCATGACCCGTAGATAAAAGATTCACCCGGTACTTGTAGTACACGGGTGAAGGACAACGTAGTGTAAATACGGGCGAAAATAGGTTTAGTATGGAACCTGAACTAGAAACTGTGGCTCCAGTATCAAATGGCTACTCATATAGGCACAGAGTTGGTGAAATGGGCGAGAATGCAAAAAGACAAGATGGCTGCCAGAGAACGCCATCAATTTCACTTTTATATTGCATTAAAGTATATGTTTTATTATATTTTCCAACTCAAAAGTAGCAGGTAAACATGAAGACATATATACAAAGAATAAATTTGCTTCTTAGATTGAGAAATTAGGCTCTCATAAAGACTCATTTCATTAGCCCGATTTTTCGACCATTTTTATATAAGGCTGATCTTCACCCGTGTACTACAAGTACCGGGTGAATCTTTTATCTAGAAGACCCGATATCCCACACAGTAACATTATGCTTGACATTGAGCTAACCAGTCCTTGTCCTATCCTATTAATGCAGGGTGCCTCGCTAGGTAGCAACAAGTATCAATTTTATAAGTCGTTGATTTGACTCGGCTGGGATTCAAACTCCCAACCTCCCACATGGCATGGGAAGCATGCGCTCTACTGAGTAGGCCACCACCTCCGGTAGATTGTCACATAAAGTAGATATATTTATCTTTTTAAAATATTGAGGAAACCCCATCATAATATTCATATTAATTATTATGCAAATTTAAACGACAAAAATTCTGTATATTATGGTGGACAACTGAAGGAAGGAAAATTGTGCAAATGCAAAACAAAGCCTCGCTTTGGAAGCGCGCCCGTGTGATAACGCTGGTCAATATGGCGCTTTCCAAGCCTCAGGGACATATCCGCACACAGAACACGGTGTGCATGCCGCACCCAGCGGCAGTCGCCACCCCCGGGATTCGGGAGAGGGAATATCCGCACACAGAACACAGTGTGCATGCCGCACCCAGCGGCAGTCGTCCCCCACCCCCACGCCCCCGTGATTCAGGAGAGGGAATATCTGCACACAGAACACGGTGTGCACACCGCACCCAGCAGCAGTCGTCCCCCCGGGATTTGGGAGAGGGAATATCCGCACACAGAACATGGTGTGCACGCCGCACCCAGCGGCACTCGTCCCCCCGGGATTCAGGAGAGGGAATATCCGCACACAGAACACAGTGTGCACGCCACACCCAGCAGCAGTCGTCCCCCCGGGATTCAGGAGAGGGAATATCCGCACACAGAACACAGTGTGCACGCCGCACCCAGCGGCAGTCGTCCCCCCAGGATTCAGGAGAGGGAATATCCGCACACAGGACACGGTGTGCATGCCGCATCCAGCAGCAGTCATCCCCCCGGGATTCAGGAAAGGGAATATCCGCACACAGAATACGGTGTGCGTGACACACCCAGCTCCAGTCGTCCCCCCAGGATTCAGGAGAGGAAATATCCTCACACAGAACACGGTGTGCACGCCGCACCCAGCAGCAGTCGTCCCCCCGGGATTCAGGAGAGGGAATATCCGCACACAGAACACAGTGTGCACGCCGCACCCAGCGGCAGTCGTCCCCCCAGGATTCAGGAGAGGGAATATCCGCACACAGAACACAGTGTGCACGCCGCACCCAGCGGCAGTCGTCCCCCCAGGATTCAGGAGAGGGAATATCCGCACACAGGACACGGTGTGCACGCCACACCCAGCAGCAGTCGTCCCCCCAGGATTCAGGAGAGGGATAGTGGGAATCGGTAGAGCTGGTGGGAAAGGGATGGAGGCAATGATGAGAGCTGGTAGGAAAGGGATGACAGAGAGGCGAGAATCGGTAGAGCTGGTGGGAAAGGGATGACAGAGAGGCGAGAATCGGTAGAGCTGGTGGGAAAGGGATGGCAGAGAGGCGAGAATCGGTAGAGCTGGTGGGAAAGGGATGGCAGAGAGGCGAGAAGCGGTAGAGCTGGTGGGAAAGGGATGGCAGAGAGGCGAGAATCGGTAGAGCTAGTAGGAATCGTTAGTGCTGGTAGGAAAGGTCAGAGATGAAAGTGGAAATCAAGCCGAGAATATTACACAAATGGCGAATTTCCACGAAAACGCGGATTTCCCCCCATAGGATTACCACTGACAGGGGATCGCGGAAAAGTACCGGAAGTCAGGTTTCAAATGTGCCTGTTTTGCCTATGTTATGGCCCATACCTAACTTGTTATCGTTACGGTTTTATGTTCTAGCAACATCTAAGGTAATATAAGAAGGGATTCGAACTAACCAATTGTCATATTAATCCCGATTCCTTGATATTAATATTCAATATAAAAATAAATCACGGATATCCGCGAAAACGCGGAGATCTTTCATCCCTGCTAATGATTAAGAGGCCAGGCACAGAATGGCAGAAGTGTAGGTTCGAGTCCCCATCCAGCCAACAACACCAGTTTTCAAATATATAGCACAGGAGTATCAAACTGCAAGAAATATTTGATGAGTGCACCAGTATCACTCACTCTCTTACGCACACATTCCTTCACTCACTCACCCACTCTTTCCTTCAAGCGCCTGTCACACCATACCGGACTGAGTACCGGACACCACCGGACAAAGAATTTTCTAGTCCGGTGCTGTCCGGCACACAAAATGTATCGAAATGGAGCATAATTGGGTGAATTGCCGCCGGACAACCGGACAATTACCATACATGTACCGGACGAGAACCGGACGGACCGACCATCAACCGGACACGTACCGGACTGTATCTTTTTTTATTTTCTTGGTATTGTCGTGGGGGTGATGAAAATGGGAAACATTGTGCATAGAACGGGCCTCGAACCCACATCTCTTTGCATTCCGGGCCGGTGTGCTAACCATTACACCACCTAGCCTCCCTGATATCAACACACTACCCACCCCTACCTGTCTATAGCTGTGTTCACACCCACAATTTTAGGCCGAACTAGATAAGGCGAACTAGATGAGGCGAACTAGGCGTGAAAGTGTGTCGTGTCCACACACGCAGTATTTGGAGCGGTTTAAGGAGGCAATCGATATCTGCGCATGAGCAAGTCCATACTGACCAGCGCCAGTTTTGGTTAGTCGACGTCGCCACGAGAGAGTGTGCGTTCGACCTAGATATGTATGGACTGAATCGTATTGTTTTGGAACAGTCAAAACTTCTGCTGGGCAGTGAATCCCTAAAAATAAATGATGAAAAACATATAGTTGTGCACCTCTAGCCGGTTCATAGACCAAATTATATTATATAGTGTGACGTGCTTAATCCGCTTCAAGTAAACCGCTACCGTCCACACAAGCAAGGTGGGCTGACATAAGCTAGTTCGGTTCATCTGGGCTACCTCGCGAGGTGGTATAGTTGAAGCGAACTAGATGAGGCGACTCAGCCCTAATCCTCCTCAGCGTCGGGTTCACACTGCCAATGTGAGCCGACTTAGATAAGGCGCGCTAGATGAAGCGACTTAACGCCCAGGTGTGAACACGGCTTATGTGGTTACTTGCCTGAGAGGTCAGTGCCGACTACTACAGTATATATATATTTTATTGACTTTCTCGCCACAAGATAATTACCGAAGCAAACCGGACACCAACAGATGGGTACCGGACACCAACGGATGGGAACCAGAACGGATGGGTACCGGACATGAACCGGACAAAACCGGACACCAACCGGACACTGTCGTGTCCGGTTCCCCAGTCTGGTAAGGTGTGACTGGGCCTTTACTCACTTATTCACTCCGTCCCTTACTCACATATTCCTTCACTTACTTACTTACTCACTCACTCACTTACATAACCAATATTGACCAATTTCTTTTAAATGCTTTTTTTTAAAAAGCGTTATTTATTGAAAACTTACGTCCTGGCAACATCTAACGTCTTATGGAACTCATGGTGACTTTATAGTGCTGCTCAACTGGGATTATATAGCTTCGCCAGCACATGCCATAGCATCCCACTTAGTAGCATTATCCTGATACTGATCCAGCCAGTCCTTGCCTTATCCTAGTAACGCGATTGCCAGAAAATGTAGTAACTATATACAGTATAACCCCGTTAAACCAAGCGCGGTTAAACCAAACGATCGGTAAATCCAAACTTTTTTCGGCGGCCCGGCAAAATACTACCATTTATCATATAAAAAAGTTGGTTAAACCAAAGTCGGTTAATCCAAAGTATCGGTTAATCCAAACAAAATTGTCAGGCCCCAGGCCACTTCTAGTACGGTTAAACCAAACTTTCATGTGGTTATAAGGTCAACTGAGACTTTTTTATATATGATAAATGGTAGTATTTTGCCAGGCTGCCGAAAAAAGTTTGGATTAACCGATCGTCTAATGGGGTTATACTGTATATATACATAAAAAAAAAAAAAATCAAAGGGTCCACATACACTGTATATTACATTCATAATGCAGTCGCGTTTTTGCCAAAGCCAAGTCAAAGTTGAAGCCAAAGCTCAGTTAAACCAATGATCGGTTAATCCAAACAAATTTCTATAGTCCCTTCAAGTTTGGTTTAACGGGGTTATACTGTATTTTGAAAGGCTTTGGAGTGGCTCGGACCAAAGACTGAACAAATGATCTTGTGTCGGAGGAAACTTTTATCCAGTCTTCTATCCAGACAAAAAACAACCAATTTCCCACTTGCCCGAGTGGCAAAACTACTCGCCATAGTCAGCCAATTGAGACTGAAATCTAAGTACACAGATCAGAAAAATAATGACTTACCCATTCGGGCAGGTCACCGATAACTTCACCTGCCCGACCGAGTAAACTAGGTGCCCCTGGCAACACTTATTGTCTCTCTTACCCTGTTACCCGTGTTGAGCTCTAAAATAAATTTAAATTCAGTTTCCCTTAAAGTTGCATAGTCTCATGAAACACCAAATTTTCAAAACCTAAGCAATCTCCTAGATTTGATTCAATATATCTAACTCAGATACTGATGCACTTATTAAGCATTTGTTGCCACATAGAAGGGAATACTGAGTCAATTTAATAGAACCTGTTACTGCATAGGCCTTGGCATTGTCAGGGAGTTTTTTTGTTTTTGTTTGTTTATTGAGGCTGTATTCATACTGTCCATAGCATATATGCCCGGGTATTCAGGCTTGTTTTCAATGCTGGCCAGCTGAAGTATTGGTGTTATCTTATCACACAGTAGCTGCTGATAAGATATTTGATTGCCTGCATTTCAGTAGCAGATAGATAGTTGGTTGGTCTGGTTAGAAGTCTATGTTAATTTTTTGGGATTTTCTTGGCATATATGTGTTTTATTTTTTCTACTCTTATTACTAGACTAGCCTACTCCTATTTACATATCATAGGCTTGTACATAGCTGTGTGGTGTACTATCTGGCTACTTTTGGCATGGTTACCTTCCATTGGGCGTCCCGCTGGTGGGCCGTGACATATCACATGCCCCTTTGCAGTGCAGCTTAGAGGGGGTTTCCTAGCCTTATTTTGCGCAGATAGTTTTTGTAAGTTTTTAGGTCAGGAATTTGTCATTCCTTTACTGTTTGGGCATTCCACACCTTGGCAGCCATTTCCAGCGTGCTTCTATCATGAGCTATTATTTGGCTTCTGGTCTGCTTTAGTAGTGGCGCATTAATTGCTCTAGTAGCCCTTTGAGGTTTTGTTCGGTGTTTATTGTTTTGACTATAGATGTATGCTAACATTTTCAGATGAATTATTCTCCTATTTTCTAGAAATTTTACTTTGGTTCTTTTGTGTATGTCATAGGTGGGGTGCAGCTTGTCTACTCTGAAGCAGATTTTCAGTTTTGGCATGCTTGCCAAAACTAATTTAACATGTTTGTACTTCGAATATCTCAACACTTTGCTGTTTAAAATAAACCATACTTGAATAGATTCTCACAATCAGTTTAATATATTTATCTCAGAAAAATGACAGAAACTCAAAACCATCGGACTATGCAACTTTAATTAACTTTAAAAGCTAGTCATGTAATATAAATGCTTATTGTTCTAATATGTGCTTTAAATTTTTTTTTATTCCCGCATAGATCTATGGATCATTGTTGGAAGGGAAGGTGAATGGCAGCAGAGGGAGAGGGAGACCAAGAACATCATGGTTTACAAATATTTCACAGTGGACAGGCTTGAATTATTCACAGTCTATCAGAACAGCACAACATCGGGACAAGTGGAGAACCATTGCATCCAACCCTCGACTAGAGGATGGAACTATTGATTGATTGATTGAGATCTATGGTGTGCCTCAGCTCGGTCGATACTCCTGCAGACCCTCGGGTCTCAAACCCCATATCAGGCAATAACTGGTCAGCGGGGAGGGGAGTGCAGGCTACCCTGCCACTGTGTGGGAAAGGTCTCACCACTGACGCACTGACCACCAATTTAGCCAGCTGTGTCATGGGGTGCAGCAGATATGTACAGTAGTTGTGCACCGTGGGGTAAAAGCACGCAAATTCACTATTCATTTATTTAGCAGTAGCACCCACGTGCAGACCGACACAGTGAGGCAGCCTCCTCCTGGCTAATCACACCGCAGCCAATCAGAAAGTGGCATTTGAGACAACAGATGTAATATAATTAACGTCCCTTCGATTGATCCATTCTCAGGGATGAAAGTGGTCTCTGGGAAAAAAAGCGAAAATGCTGATATTCTGCCGTTGGCTTAGCAATAGCATTGTCAGGGAATCGCTGAAAATTCCTGGAAGTCGGGTTTCATACATATTGGTATACGCTGATAGTGCTGCGGCATTAGAAGCACATATTAGTACTATACGCTGATAGTGCTGCACCATTTGAAGCATGTATTAGTAGTATACGCTGATAGTGATGCGCCGTTTGAAGCACTTATTAGTAGTATACGCTGACTCTACTGCGCCGCTTGAAGCGGTTAGTAATATACGCTGCTAGTGCTGCGGCGTGAAACAACGTATTGGTTAGTTGGTTGTTGGAGTTTTATGTCCTCGCAACATCTAAGGTCATATCAGGAAGGGCGCAACGTATTAGTATACACTTATAGCTACAGTAAAAATCCCGGAAATCCGCGGAATCGCAGAGATCTTTCATCCCTGCATTCTAAACTTAGCGCCATCTTAATTCAAAAACGGGATTAGTTACAGAAATGATCCTAGCTTGTTTGTTTAACGACCCCCCCCCCACCACCACAAAAAGTAGACACCGGCTATTGGAGAGTGATCCTAACTGAACACGAGCGAAGCCACGGTTTGCAGATCAAGTAGCAAAAGTGTGCAACGGTACACAGACAAAGAAAGGTTCTTCACATCGATGGTGAAAATTAAAGTGTGATTTCTGCATTGATGGTTTAGTGCGCACTTGAGTAATTGCAGATCTCTCAGCACAGTGTGGGGAAAGTTTGCCAGTAATTACAGCTACACTGGCCAGTGTCTCTGCACCTCCAGTGGTTCATTAGGCACTTAGAAGTTAGAGCAATTGCAGATCTCTCAGCACTATGTGGAAATGGTTTGCCAGTAATTACAGCTGCGCTGGTAAGTGTATCTGCACCTCCAGTGGTTCATCAGGCATTTACTCTGATTTAGTGTAACCACAGATCTCTCAGCACTGACCCTGATTGTATTCTGAACTGAGGCTATGCGCACTCGACAGTGGCACTCTAAATATGAGATCGGTCATAGCCCTTGGAAACACTTCACAGTGCACCAGTCAAGTGAAGATTTGGTGCTTTCATCGGACTATTATGACCAGACGGGATGGCCGAATGTGTTAGAGCGTCCATCTCCCGTGCTGGTAGATCGTAGGTTCAAACCCTGGTCAAGTCAAACCAATGACTTAAAAATTGATACTTGTCACTTCCTAGCTAGGTGCTTGGCATTATTAGGATAAGGCAAGGACTGGTTGGCTCAGTGTCAGGATAATGTGACTGAGTGGGATATCAGGCCATGGTGCTGGTGGTCTGGTATTCCAGTGGGACAGCACTATAAAGTCGCCATGAGTGCGCACTGTCACAAATCGGTACCCGTCCTGATATGACCTCAGATGTTACTAGGACGTAAAACAACAAACAAACACCGAACTAGACAGCTTTAAAAAAAAAAAAACACTCTAGCACGACCAAATTCCGTGCTTTTATCTAAGATGACAAAATAATTGCCCCATGGCCGCTGCAGCCTAATGGGGCGGAGAGTGCTGAGGGCTGGGGACACTATTGCGGCGCTCACACTGTTTGACCGAGGAGCATTACTGCACATGCGCATAATGATGTGCCATGTGAGAGAGGTGGGGGGGGGGGGCGGGGGCGGGGGGGGGGGGAAACAACTAAAAACTAAAACACACCTAAAAAAGAAGCAAAATCAAACAGCAAACATTATTGATTGATCAGGAAGCTGATCATCAAAGCACCACTGGTGGTTGGTTGGTTATTGGAGTTGTACATCCTGGCAACATTTAAGGTCATATCAGGACGTGGGTCACTGGCGGTTGGGGTAGTATCAATGCCAATGGGGCGGTATCAAATCCAAACAAACATTACTCAGCCACCTATTACGTACAGGCCTACCTGGACTGTCTCTGTCATCGTATATGGTTGACTGGAGATAACAGAGGAACAGCAACAAATTAAAAATCTATCTATCTATCTATCTATCTATCTATCTATCTATCTATCTATCTATCTATCTATCTATCTATCTATCTATCTATCTATCCATCCATCCACTGATTGGCTCAGTGTCAGGATAATGTGGAATATCGGGTCATGGTGCCAGCGGTTTGGTTTCCCAGTGGGGTAGCATTATAAAGTCACCGTGAGTGCACACTGTCACAAGTCTGTAGGTACCCATCCTGATATGACCTTAGATGTTGCCAGGACATAAACAACAACCAACCAACCATTTATCTAACTATTCCTACCTATCTATCCACCCTACACATGGTGCATGACGAATGCTGGCCACTGGCTGGGCAGACCATGCCACACTTGGTCGCGGGCCAACCACTTCTCACAGTTTCAGAACAAACCACTCCAGGACTATTAACTATTATGCTGACTTGAACACGATTTTTCAGACCGAACGCAGTGGCGTAATCAATAGAGCGCAGGCTTCCTGTGTGGATGGTCGAGAGTTAGAATCCAGGCCGCGTCAAACCAATGACCTACAAAATATATACTTGTCGCTAGCTGGCGCTCAGCATTATTAGGATAGGGCAAGGACTGGTTAGCTCAGTATGAGGATAATGTGACTGTGTGGGATATGGGGTCATGGTGCTGGCAACCTGATCTCGCTGTGGGGCAGCACTATAAAGTTGACATGAGGGAACACGGTCACAAGTCAGTACCCGTCCTAATATGACCATAGATGTTGCTAGGGCGTAAAAAACCAGCAAACAAACTGCCGATTTTTCAGAAGCATGTCAGTCGGTGCCAAACCCATACCCACACCGAAAACTGGGAACTGCTTCTATCCAACCACGACGCATGAGTAGTGCGATGCCTACATCACACGCAAATCCTACGCATACCCACACCGAAAACCAGCCTGAACACAACCTGCTTGACCGGCCCGGCCCAGAGGCCTTACTTGGATTAACCAGATTTAAATTAACTTAAAACTGCCTAGTCCGATGAAAAAAACAAATGTCAAAACCGAAACAGTTATTGAGATTTGATACTAGAAATCCAAGTTAGATACTGATAACTCACTAAACAGTTATTGAGATTTGATACTAGATATCCAAGTTATTATAACTCATTTAACAGTTATTGAGATTTGATACTAGATATCCAAGTTAGATACTGATAACTCATTTAACAGTTATTGAGGTTTGATACTACAGATCCAAGTTAGATACTGATAACTCATTAAACAGTTATTGAGGTTTGATACTACAGATCCAAGTTAGATACTGATAACTCATTTAACAGTTATTGAGATTTGATACTACATATCCAAGTTAGATACTGATAACTCATTTAACATTTATTGAGATTTGATACTACATATCCAAGTTAGATACTGATAACTCATTAAACAGTTATTGAGGTTTGATACTACAGATCCAAGTTAGATACTGATAACTCATTTAACAGTTATTGAGATTTGATACTACATATCCAAGTTAGATACTGATAACTCATTTAACATTTATTGAGATTTGATACTACATATCCAAGTTAGATACTGATAACTCATTAAACAGTTATTGAGGTTTGATACTACAGATCCAAGTTAGATACTGATAACTCATTTAACAGTTATTGAGATTTGATACTAGATATCCAAGTTAGATACTGATAACTCATTTAACGGTTATTGAGGTTTGATACTAGATATCCAAGTTATATACTGATAACTCATTTAACAGTTATTGAGGTTTGATACTACAGATCCAAGTTAGATACTGATAACTCATTTAACGGTTATTGAGGTTTGATACTACATATCCAAGTTAGATACTGATAACTCATTAAACCGTTATTGAGATTTGATACTAGATATCCAAGTTAGATACTGATACCTCATTTAACGGTTATTGAGGTTTGATACTAGATATCCAAGTTAGATACTGATAACTCATTTAATAGTTATTGAGGTTTGATACTAGATATCCAAGTTAGATACTGATAACTCATTTAACAGTTATTGAGATTTGATACTACAGATCCAAGTTAGATACTGATAACTCATTTAACAGTTATTGAGATTTGATACTAGATATCCAAGTTAGATACTGATAACTCATTAAACATTTATTGCTGCATAGGGTTCGTTGGTTGTGGAGTTTTACGTCCTGTCAACATCTAAGGTCATATCAGGGCGGGTACCTACAGACTTATGACAGTGCGCACTCATGGCAACTTTATAGTGCTTCTCCACTGGGAGACCAGGCCGTCAGTACCATTACCTGATTGATATCTCACTCAGTCACATTATCGTGACCCTTAGCCAACCAGTCCTTGTCCTCATCCTAATAATGCCGAACGCCTGGCTAAGAAGCGACAAGTATCAATTTTTAATTCATTGGTTTGACTCGACCAGGATTCTACCAAAACAGGAGCCAGACGCTCAACTCTTTCAGTCATTCGGCCATCACATCTGGTCAAGGACTGGTGACCTCAGTTTCAGGATAATGTGACTGAGTGGGATATTGGGTCATGGTGATGGTGGCCTGATTTCACAGTTGAGGCAGTACTATAAAGTCATCATCACTGCACTGTCACAAGTCGGTACCCGTCCTGATATGACCTTAGATGTTGCCAGGATGTTGCCACGCCCACCCCCACACACGCACCCTCACCCATACCCAGGCACCCTCACACATACCCTAACCCTCTCACCCACACACTCTGACCCTCACACACACACCCTTTCACAAATACACACACCCTCACTCTCACCCTCCCTCACACACACACCCTCACTCTTTCCCTCCCGCAGACACCCCCACTCTCTCCCTCACCCTCCCACACATACCCTCTCTCTCACACACACCCCCCTGGCCAGCCGACCACGGGTAGAACTAGATAAAAGATTCACCCCATACTTCCAGTACAGGGGTGAACGACAACATAGTCTAAATACGGGCGAAAATAGCTTTAGTATGGAACAGGAAGTAGAATGCCTGGCACCAGTGTCAAATGGTTACTTATATCGGCACAGAGTTGGTGAAATGGGAGAGAATGCAAAAAGACAAGATGGCGGCCAGAGAACGCCATCGATTTCACTTTTAAATTGCATTAAAGTATATGTTTTATTATATTTTCCAACTCAAAAGTAGCGGGTAAATATGAAGGCATACATAAAGAATATATTGTGCTTCATAAAATAAGAATTTACCAGCTAAGTTAATTTCCCAAGCATGTCGAAATTCTTCGCCAGCTTTTCTAATGGGTTGGTTTTCACCCCTGTACTGTAAGTACGGGGTGAATCTTTTATCTAGGGTAGACGTAGCTGTGTGGGGCACGGCCCACATTATGTGACGTGGGCGACCACTGGCCCTGTACAGTGAGAATGTAGGCTACATCAATAGGCTACAGCAGTGTCCGCCTTCCAGTGAATGTATACACCCAGCGCCCCATGTGTAAATTAGCTTTTACTACTCAACTTGCATAAGTCAATCTTTTTCTGTTTCTGTCATTTCATTTCTTTTAATAATATCTCAGGATAGGACAGTAACTTTTTCCCCCACTTGTCCAATCGGGAAAGTGACGGATTTTTTTTTACTTGCCCGAGTTGCAAACCTACTTGACCAAGCCCAAGTCAGCCAATTGTAACTGAAATCTGCTACAGCAGATTAAACAAATAATGACTTGCCCGTTCTAAATGCGCAGGTCACCGATAACTTCACCTGCCCGACCGAGTAAACTAGGTGCCCCGGGCAACCGGCCAGTCCTTATCGCCCTACCCTGTAAAGTGTTTGTTGTTTTACGTCCGAGCCACAACTAAGGTGATATTAGGATGGGTACCGACTTGTGACAGTGCGCACTCATGGTGACTTTATAGTGCTGCCCCATTGGAACACCAGGCCACCAGCACCATGACCTGATATCCCACTCAGTCACATTATCCTGACACTGAGCCAACCAGTCCTTGCCCTATCCTAATAATGCCGAGTGCCAGGCCAGCAGCGACAATTATCAATTTAAATCATTGGTTTGACTCGACCAGGGTTCGAACCCACGACCTACAAACACGGAAACTCTAACTCATTCGGCCATCCCGTCGGGTCCTACCCTGAAAAACTAAGCTATATTATTATTAGGTTGTTACGTCCGGGCAACATCTAAGGTCATATCAGGACGAGTACCGACTTGTGACACCGTGCACTCATGACAACTTTATAGTGCTGCCCCACGGGGAAATCAGGCCGCCAGCACCTTGACCCGATTACCTACAGAGCCACATTATCCTAAAACGGGGCTAAACCAGTCCTTGCTATCCTCTTGAGGGGTCATATCCAAACAACACCCAAGGTAACAGAAGGAGCCAGCTTGTTGAGTGTGCACGCTGATGGTAACTTTATAGTGCTCCCTTGCTGGGAGACCGTGCCACCGACATCATGACCTGATATCCCACTGTCACATGACCAGGACAATATCTGGATCATGGGGGAGGTGGTTGGCGTGCTCAATTTCCTCCACAAATGGTTTTTTTCACAATTAGTTAAGAGTCAGGGAAGTGCAGTGCGTGTACACAAGAAAGTATTATATTTTTGTATTTTAAGCTGCTTAATCCGATGAAGCATCAAATTTTCATCCGTGTCAGTGGTTTCCGGGCTTACCATATGGGTTGGGCCTAAGCCCTCATGGACCAACCCTAGGCATCCTTTCTCCTTACGCAGACGCCCTAGCTTAATCCGGTCAACACCTGAATTGTCCCTGCCCTCGCGATCAACGACTACTACAGCCTCCTCGAGGGACCGCTTCACACCAGTACATTGAATAGGCCAATGACCAAACGCAAAGCAACGACCACACGTTTCTTTCTTCGGGACCCGCCTGCGTGCAGATAACCCTGAGGGACCAGGTCCACTCGTTGGCACCTGCATATCCGGCTTCTGCTCAGCCACCAATTGCCTGAGCAATTCCCTGAGCCAATCTTTCACCAGGTCTTTTGTGATCGGTGGTGTGCGTGGTCACCATCCCCAGTGTTACCCCGGAAGTATTACTACCCTCGCGGTAGTCCCCCCCCCCCCCCCCCCCCCCCCGACAAACTCCGGAAGCTGCTACCCTCAGTTAACAGTAGAATATCACAACGCTGTATCAATCCAGCCTCATTTGCCAACTATCTCTTTGTATAATTAGTATTTTGAATTTCTTAACAGCATTCTTGTATACTAGGAAAAATCCACCGCTGTTAAAACAGGTCGAAAAATCTACTTAATAAAAGCACTAACAACATGGGAATTCTCTCAGTAAGACAGGCGCCTCAGACACTCAGCCTATCACTCTGACCAATGAAGTGGTCAGAGTGACAGTGCCCCCCCCCCCAAGTATTACTCTGGAAGTGGCTACCTTTTCCATCCCGTCTGGGCCCAGTGGCGCAGTAAATGCTGCCACCTTGACCTCAAACTCACTATCTGACTCCTCCAAGAGCCGAACAGCCTCAATGGGGGTGCCGTGGCACAATAGTCATCACCCCCCACCCCCAAACAATATATGAAAAGAACAAAGCATAAATAGTAATAAAGCATAGCTAATTATAATATGTATAAATGAAGAACAAATACAAGTTTGTAGTAGTGACCACTAATCCATCATATATAGGGTATTCACGTGACATCACGAACCGGATGCGCGACCATTGTGGCGATATCAACTAGTAAACATGCCGTAGAGTTTGCCTGTACGCACCATGGAAAATGTCTATTTCATTCAAAATTAATAGAAATTCGGAACCGTAACCTTATAAATTTAATATAATCTATTCGTTGAATATGTTTTCTATATGTGTACCAAGCGATTTGTTTTTAGGTGGTGTGGGTTTAGAGATATTTCACTTTTTCTGTGTGAAGATTGCTCACGACCATTGACAATGCCTTGACTGGCTTGAGTTCGCTGGTAGGCGCAGTGCAAAACATTAGTTTTATTCAAGATTAATAGAAATCCAGAACCCTAACCATATCAATTTAATATAATCTTATTGGTAAACATGTTTTCTATATGTGTACCAACCGATTTGTTTCTAGGTGGATTCGTTTTATAGATATTTCACTTTTTCTGTATGAAGATTGCTCATAGCCATTGAGTTTGCAGTGTGACAGTGTTTTATTATTGTGGTTACTAATGCCACAATGGCCGCACTTCCGCTTAGCGTGACGTCAGTGCATAGCCTATATAGGGTTGTGTACTCTGATAAGCCTTGTTATTTATGGGTTATCTTATTGTATTAAACTACTGTAATGGTCTGCACTGACCTCTCGGACAGTGAACCGCATAGACAGGTAGGCATGGGTAGTATGGTGGTATCAGGGAGCCTAGGTGGTGAAATGGTTAGCACACTGGCCCGGAATGCAAAGAGATGTGGGTTCGAGTCCCGCTCTAGGCGCAATACTTCCCATTTTCATCACTCCCATGACACTGGTGCCATGACCAGGATTCTGTAAAGCTATGCGCCGTATAGTTGTTGAACCTACCCTGTGTATGTATTTGTTAGTGAATTGCCTGTATGTTTGTAATTGTAAACATGAAAAGACTTACAATTCCAGGGGGACGAATGTAGTGGTCTGCACTGACCTCTCATGCAAGGAGATGCATAGACAGGTAGGCATGGGTAGTATGGTGATATCAGGAAGCCTAGGTGGTGTAATGGTTAGCACACTGGCCCGGAATGCAAAGAGATGTGGGTTCGAGTCCCGCTTTAGGCACAATATTTCCCATTTTCATAACTCCCATGACATTACTTTGCTATTAATAGTATTATAGACTATTCGCTACTCTGTAATAGAGTAGGGAACCTCCCCCCTCCAAATAAATATTAAACATTCCCGATTCGTAATCAGGAGGATAGAAGCCCTAAACTTATCCACTCAAGCTTAATTATATGGAAGGAGTCAGGAGAGATTCAGAGAGGGGCGTTGGGTCAACCGAAAAAGTGTTGTTAGCTAAAGGGGAGTGCTGGTTAAATAGTGAGAAATCACGATCCAAGCCAGGTCCAAATCTCTGATGCAGCCAAGCGTGACTGCCACAATAACTCAAGCCAAGAAAGAAGACCCACCCTCACTCACTGCCTCAGAGGCTCAGTCACACACAGGGCTCACACGCACGGTGCCACGCCCCTCCCATGCACGGGCTTTGTCACTGTGGCGCTTTTAATTAACCCATTTACTTTAGGCATACTCACTTTTCAATGAAGGACTTTTTCCACCAGTCTGCGGCATCTGACTTAGTAATCCTAAAAGTATCTCCAGAAAAAGTGCCCGTCGGAAAGACTGCCTTCAGCTCGGCCAGCATGTGGCTGAATACAAGTGATAGTTTCGTCAGGCTTCTCCTGTAAGTCGAGCCCTCATCGAACATTTTGTCTTTTCCGTCCTTGAAGAGCTTGATCGTCTTTTTACACTTGTTCATCAAGTTCTCGATAAATATCCGGAAATATTCACAGTCGTTCAGGATGTGGAGACGTTCCTCGTATTTAGAGTAGACCAGCCGCAGGTGCTGGTAAGTGTCGGGTAGGATGTCCAAGATAAAGGGTGGACTGTTTTTAAGTGACATTCGCGGGTGCTGACATAACTTTACAACCTTGTCCATCAATTTCCAAGATTTCTCTATCGTTTTCCTATCTACCACAAGTTTTGGAGGTGCGACGGCCTCTGCAATTCGGCCCTGTAGCCTGGTAAATAGACTCTTGGCTGGGGCGTTACGGGTAACTCTCCCGGTCGCCATTTTGGATTTGAGAGTAAATTGCTTACGACGTCCCGAGAATGGGCAGGCTTTTTACCCAGAGTGCCCTGCGGCATCAGTGTTGTGGGATACGACATCCGTCAGCCACCAGGGTACATGGTAAAGCAAACGTCAAACTGCTCGTAATAGTGTCAAATGAGTTTTGGAATATTTAACATGTCACTTGGCGATTTAAATAATGTAAATAGTATGGTTTTTATCCTTCAGTACCATGTGCAACATCTATAATTACACATACCCGAACTTCCTCAATGGACACGGCTATTCGCACAGCGTCAGTGCGAATACTGGCATGTGGTGTCCTTATTCGCACAGCGGTCCTGTGCGAATAAGGAATACACGTACTACTTATTCATACATCCATACACAATCTTCAGCTATTTCCTACCTCGGGAGGGCCGGAGGGTGATTTTTTTTAATATATATATTTTTTTACTTGGCTTGGGGAACTTCTTATTCATTAGGGAGGCATTTAAAAAAAAGGTAGTTCCTATCTCGGGAGGGGGAGGGGATTATTTTAATAATTTTGTTTGTATCTCTGAAAGGCGGGGGGAGGGGACTTTTTTTACTTTCCTTTTTAAACATAATTAGACACGATGGGTAGTGACTACGGTAGTTACTGAAACGGGGTTGATTTAAAAGCTTAGAACTTATTGGCTACTACTAGTTTGGTGCGTTGTTTAGGAAGTGTTTTTTCTGCTATTTTATTCATCTCTGTGGGGTTGGAAATTTAATCGAAATTGGGTTTGTCGATGATTATTTCCGACAATGCTGCTATTTTAGAAGGTACGCTAGACTTTATTGATGGTATATCTGTGCCGTGTACAATGGGCAATTGTTCAGCTGAAACGGGAGAATTAGAAGCGTGGTCTAAATTTATGGCACAAGGTCTAGATTATGCATGTTGCCAGTAACATGATTAATTCACGACGTTGGAGACCATTTTAGTGTTGCTTAGTGAAATACCAAGTCGCGTTGACATGATATGCACGGGATGCATATACGTCATAGCATTGCTGTCACTAAGGGATCGAAGCTTCCTTGATACGACATAGCTAACGGCCTAGCACTCGCTATTGAAGCAGCAAGCCGGACGGATCGATTTCAAATATATTCCACCGTTATAGGCAGTTCAGTGATAAAAAGAAAAACCACCCGTCCCACCCTTCATTGGTCAGAGTGATAGGCTGAGTGTCTGAGGCGCCTGTCTTACTGAGAGAATTCCCACGTTGTTAGTGCTTTTATTAAGTAGATTTTTCGACCTGTTTTAACAGCGGTGGGTTTTTCCTAGTATACAAGAATGCTGTTAAGAAATTCAAAATACTAATTATACAAAGAGATAGTTGGCAAATGAGGCTGGATTGATACAGCGTTGTGATATTCTACTGTTAACTAAACATGTTGCTGTGTGAATTCAAATCTGTCTGTAATGGAGGTTTACCACTGGAAGTTATTAATATAAAGTGCACCGCCACCTGTAAATATCGCTATTAGTATATTATAGAAAGTAATGTTGTCTGAAGTGAAACAAGTAATGATGATATGTGATAAAAAACATGCCGTTCGCAGAAGAAAATTGTTGTAACTAGATGTTGGCTGGTATGTAACCGTTTACACAAATAATTTCTGAATACCAGAACCACTGGAATGGTGGCTTCATGTAATAAAGAGTTTGTTGCACTACTTCTGTCTCCATTGTCGTGAATTAGAGAGGAAAATGAAGAACGTTTGTCTAATTTAAGGGAGAGGACATAATTAAGAGAAGATAGAGAAGAACGTAGGGAAGCACATGAGCTTTTGCAAGTTGAACATAGACAGCAAGAGGTACGAAATAGATCACTGAAAGGGTATGTTAAGTCTGTTCCCTTATTAGACGGGTCAGACAGAGGGGCGTTACACAATTGGATAGACTTGATTGAGCGTATCGGGACTCTAGCCAATGTTTCAGACTTAAACATTATTCAGTTTGTTTTATCCAATGCAACAGGTACTTTGCATGAAGTTCTTTTCACTGCTTTTCAGCATAAAAATGCTAAGTCAATATGAGGAAAGAGCAAGTCTGGAACTCCTACTCCATGAGTTGGCTCTGGTACTCAATTCAATCAATGAATTCTTTTATTTTAACTCTCTGCAATGTATGTTTACAATAAACTGAGGTGATACAATAAATGCATACAAATTCCTTACAGACAGAAAGGATCCCAGAAAAGTGATGCTTATCTAGCTGGTCTCCATGATGTGAATGAACAAGTGATGACAATAACAAATGATTAAACTTAAAGTTGCATAGTCCGATGGTTTTGAGTTTCAGTCATTTTATGAGATAAATATGTCAGGTTGGTCATTATAATTCATAACAAAAGACTGGACTGGGAATAAATTTATAATTTATTTACATCTTCAAGATTATTCGTAGTAGTATAGGTTTGTACAATCATTCATTTGTAAGTATACGTAAGTATTATACCACATGTCAGTATTAATCATATCTATAAATACACACAGGCTAGTTTATTTATACACACAGTCAAAGTTCCGGGTTCGAATCAACCGAATACCTCTAACACTCAGCCCTAGTAGTCATATCATAAGTACAAGAGGGAGGGAGGGCGGAGAAGAAAGCCTAACAGGTGTTCACTGTATGATTGCCAGGACAAAGTGAGTTGCAGATCCTAAGTTTTTCACCTCTATATATACTATGGGTTTCCTTGGAGATTATTTTTGATATTTGATATGATTGCTTGGAGACATGAACCCAGATGCACAATCCCAGGAACACAGATTTGAGATGAGTGGTTATGGCAACGCATTCAATTTTGTTTACATTACTTTAGCAACATCAGTTTTGAATTGTCAGAAACACTCTATGTTGTGGGTTCAGTCATTTCAGCAGAGTTGTTTCGCAGTTTAATAAAGAACAATAGATAGGAATTAAATCCTAGTCTATGAATTACTGATGATTTATATAACATGCATAGATATATCTGGGTTTTCTAATTCTTTGAGATTGTCCACTAGCAGTTGGAGATCAACTTTGAATTTGTTTAATTTCTTTGTTTATAAATTTCAGCAGATAATTTGCAGCAAGGTATTTGATTTCTTTTTGAAACTACCAGACCATTATCTCTAGAATATGAGTTACCCAGTCTATTTATTTATATTACTTAGAAGCCCAATCCAGTCAGTAGACATAAGTTACTCTATGTATGAGAATTACTTGTGTTATTATGTAGCCAAAATGAATTTTATCTGGGTTCTCTAAATTTTTAGTTTGTTAACTTTGGATTTGGTAATTTCTTTGCTTATCAGCATATCCTACAAATTAAAGCGATATTTAATAAGCTCTATTTTGTGAGATTTTAACCCAGTTCTTCATTTCTAATTTGTACTGTTTGGCAACCCAAGTAAGTCAGTAGATGTGAGGTGACCAATTGTTATGAATTAATCATGTTGCCGGTAACATGCGTAATTCAAAAGCTTGACTACAGGCCTGATATGCTGAATAACTATAGAGACAGTTCCTAGTGCGCGTCGCTAGGGGCGAAAGGTGACTTCCTGTAGAAGATTCAAAGCATAATTTCATTCACTACCTGTACTTCAACGACGACGGATCGCTGACCATAAATACTGGAATTTCTTCTATGATTGACAAGATGTCTCGATCAGGTCGGATGCGAAGTGAGGTCGGGAAGTATTCAAAGGCTCTGCTGAAATCTATGGAGTTAGCAGCGGATTCGGCATCTACTTCAACATGTCGGAGGTCGTTGGGTAGGCCAGCGTCATCATCGCGTATCCGGATGACAGATCTGCAGTCATCTCCAATTGTGGTACCATCTGTGTCGGATCAAGGGACGTTGTTGGAGGAAATATCCCGTCTCCTTGATGCCAAGTTGGCTGCGTCGCAGGAGCCAATACTGGCCAGGATTATCTCACTGGAGGAGGATTCCATTGTACGTTCTGCATCCATGAATCAATCAGCTAGCGGCCATGGTGTGCATCTTGATGACGTGGTCGAGGAAGATGGTGTAACGGTTCTGCACACAAGGACGGCGACCCCGGTGCAGCTGGCACCGACGTGTAGTCATGTGAATTCAAGACACTGTCCAACTGCGGATAAAGGTAATAAAACAACTGTTCTGTCGGCTGGTTGTTGTGCGTGTAACAGTACTGTAAAGAGGTCGGCATGCGACCAGTCCTTTAGTGACGATGCATCGGATAGTGAGGACGAAGTCATGCGTGAACTGATTCGTCGTGCTGGTAAAAAGGCTAAAATGTCGGGTAAATTGAAATTGTTGCCTCATAAGTATGTTATCAGGAATGAAAAGAAGGGCAAGGTCGCGCAAGGCGAGGCAAAGTGGTTTGAGTATTTAACGGCGATACGGCGTATGATGAAGCGTGGTGATGTGCCAATAAGTTGGGTGCCGCATCTTGAAAATCACATTGACTCTATCCTGGATTTAGCTCACCATTATACGTGGCAAACATGCCTGGATTACAGTGAAAAGGTGTTTTCCATGATTGCTGACAGACGTCTTCCTGATGCTTGGGATAATGAAGCAAAAATAATTGATGTGCGTCGTGATGTTTGTGGACTGGGTACTCGCGCGGAGACGTCATCTGATAAGTCTGCGCGAGATACCAGTAAATCGGACTATCGTAGAGGAGTGGACCCGCGCCCATGTATCATATGGAATAAGGGTAACTCGTGTGGTTTTGATGGTGATCACGGTGAGGGCAGTAGTCGGTTTCTGCACATCTGTTCGTATTGCGCATACAAACTACGCCGAAGGCATGCGCATAAGGAATCGGACTGTAAAACCAAGTTACGTGCTAAAGAGGTCGCTGTTGCTGGAGAGGATCGTCCCAAGAATTTTTGAGTAACAGCTGGCAAGGAGCTGATACTGCTGAAGATGTTGTGCGCATAGCTGTGAGGCGAGATGTTCATCGTACGGCAGACTCTCCAGATGGCAGCACCTTCAATTCTCCTGGCATCTTCTCAAGGGACCAGTACAATATTCAGGTCGGTGTTGTTGATTTGTCATTGTCAATTCCCTCACCCATCTTGCCTCTAATACCCTCATTGTCTATTTCCACCAGTAGCCCGTCACATGAGTTAATTGCTCCTGTCCTTGATACTGTAATATCTGTTGTAGAATTGTCAGGATGTGTCCCTGATACTTCTCCGCCATGCACTGCTTGTGATTCATCTTCCGATATAGTTATTGGACGTAGTACGTCGTGTCCTAGGCTTTGCAGGAAACGTAGGTCTCCAAGTAGTTTATTCAAAAGTGTCGATAATAAGATTCAGAGGCTGGGTATGGGTCTGCATGCTGGTATTCCTAAATTTAGTTGTGGGCCGACTAATGTATTTAAATGGTTTAATTCGTCGCTGAGGAGGCGCGTAAATAGGGTGGAATATGATGACAGTGAGGGTGTTAATGAGGTTATGACATTGGGTGGGGTTGACGGACAAACACCACCGACTGATGATCTGTACTTGGTTGGCTTCCAAGATCGCGATTGTCATGACGGAGCTACTACATCGAGGTCTCTGTCACGTAGACTTGATGTCTCGTCGTCGATGGTTAATTCACTTCTTCATCATAATAGTCCAAATTGTCAACAGGACAGCACTACTGCTACATACACTGATGATATATCTACTGATGACGTTGAGTCTTCCTGCACATTGAATGAACATACTGCTTGTCAGTCTTGTGGTTCCAACACCACCGGTAGAAACTGTGTTTTTTCTGCCTTGGATAGCTCTGTGCGTCCAGTAATACATACTGCTAGTCCTGTCACTAGTCTAGTTCATTATTCTTCTTCTGTTCATAGCCAATGCCCTGCACCTGTGTTGCATGCCCCTTTGTTGCCGTTGCATGTTGCCGATAATTTGAGTGTTCAGGGTGGGCGGACTGTGGATCCTATCTCTATTAGTACTTCGGGTGTTAAACACCCCCTTTGTGTTGACAAGAACACCGGCTCTGGCTGTGTTTCGGGTGCCTGGGGGCCCCCGCTGGTCCCACCAAACTATTTAGTGACTAACACGAGGCAGACTATAGGTAGAGTCAGCCCGGCTAAGAAATTGCCCCCTGTTAGCGTTAAACCAATTGCGTTACAGTTAGATGTTTCTGGAGTTAGTTTGTTGAAAAATAAATCCCTCGTGGTAGAGTTAGATGGCCCTATGCAGTTTACGGTTAACGACGTGAAGTTGACCGATGATGTTTGTTCAGACATACCGAATTTTTGCGAAAAATCACCATTAGAGTATAAACCATATGTTCTTAAGTACTGGCCAGATTTGACCAATAACTGTCAATTGTTTTTGAATTATGCATCTATTTATGCAGCAGTGCGTGCGACTGGTCTTCCAAATTATTTACAGGCCAGGGTGCCAGTCCCTTCAGGTCTAATTATCCATAAATGGAAAGAGCTTTTGGTGGGTTATTATGACTATGAAATAATACAATATTTAGAATTTGGATGGCCATCTAATTTTACAGGTGATTTTGTTCCTACAGCTTCTCTTAAAAATCATACATGTGACGAGAAAGATTTATTTTGGATTGACAGATACGTATCTACTGAATTGTCCCACCATGCTATGTTGGGACCATTTGATGACTTGCCTTTTGTCCCGTGGGCACAGATTAGTCCTATTATGACCCGTCCAAAAAAGAATACTGATGAGCGTAGGATCATAGTAGATTTGAGCTATCCTAGAGGTCAGGGTGTTAATGCGGGAATAATTAAGGGTTTTTATCAGGGTAGACGTTATAAGTATAATTTGCCGACCATTATGACATTAGCAAAGGAGGTAACCAAATTGGGGAAAGGTTGTTTCATCTGGTCGATTGATCTCGCAAGGGCGTACAGACAATTAAGAACCTGCCCCTTGAGTGTACCGCTGTTTGGTATCATGGTTAGGGGTCGATACTATTTTGACACGGCTCCGCCGTTTGGATGTCGGACATCCAGTATGGCTTGTGCCCGCACAACAGCTGCTGTCGTGCACTTGATGAGACAACAAGGGTTTTTTGGCTTGTGTTACTTAGATGATTTCATAGGGGTAGAGGGGACTCTTGAAAAAGCACAAGCGGCATATAATTTTATTTTAGGCTTAACGAGTACCCTGGGTTTACAGCTCGCTCTTAAAAAAT
This sequence comes from Branchipolynoe longqiensis, assembly GCA_030323885.1. NCBI lineage: Eukaryota > Metazoa > Annelida > Polychaeta > Phyllodocida > Polynoidae > Branchipolynoe > Branchipolynoe longqiensis. The sequence goes on from CM059202.1 coordinate 44,988,812, forward strand.
GTACTCCTCCTGTTCAAAAACTTGTGTGGTTAGGATATGAGATTTCTTCTAATGATATGATACTCCGGATTCCTGATGATAAATTATTGGATATTTTATTAGAATGTCGGAAATGGGTTGCGGGGAGGTCGGTAACACGTAAAAATGTGCAGCGACTGGTTGGTCGGTTACAGTTTATTTCGAAGTGTGTGTTACCATCTCGGATCTTTATGAATCGAATTTTGGATTTTTTGAGATCCTGTCCATTTGTAGGCAAAATTACAGTTACACAGGATTTAATTAGGGATATTGCATGGTTCTTGCGCTTTGCAGAAGGGTCGAATAGGCTAGTCTTGCTTCGTCATTCACCTGCCAAAAGATGGGTCATCGAGTGTGACTCGTCACTCTTAGGGGGAGGGGCATTCAGTAGCACTCATTTCTTCTCCACTAAATATTCCTCTGATTTTCTTGAAAATAACTTTCACATAGCCCAATTGGAGGCTTTAAACTTAATAATGGCACTTAAATATTTGTCCCCGCCTGATCCTCATAATTATCTGATTGTGATAAATACAGATAATATGGCGTCGCAACAGGTGTTATCTTCTGGTGCTGGGAAGGACCCAGTCTTGTGTGCATGTGCACGTGAGATTTGGCGCTTTGCGGCGTTAAATAATTGTGAAGTGCAAGTGATCCACAAGCCTGGTAAAGACCTGGTGCTGGCAGATGCCCTCAGTCGGCTGTTCATTGAAGAGAAATTTCAGATCGTTGCTGACAGATTATGTCGTGAAAAGCTGTTGTCCGAAGTGCATGTTTCTCATCACGTAGATGTCCTTGATTTGTACTTATGAGTTGCTGCTAGTTGTTAATCTTTTTTCTTGGCTTTATCAACTTGCAGCAAAAAATCGCGCAGTAGTGAATAGGCTTAGCGTGTATTTTACAGCGGGCCTAGCAGAAGGGACGTGGAGAAATAAGAGGGTACAATTTAGGGAATATTTGAAGTTTTGTAGTAAAAATAATGATGACCCTAAAAAACCCAAGCTTAAAACGGTAATGTTATATTCGTTATATTTAAATGATAAATTAAGAACTGGAGGGGCCATACGGAATTATATGAGTGGAGCAAGAACGTGGGTGAGATTATTAAGAGGCAATACGTCAGCTTTTGATTGTTATCCAATGTCAGTAATAAAATGTGGCATGTGTAAATTAAAGAACAATGTTGTAAATAGAGCGTTCCCGTTGAAAATCGAGCATATTAAAATAATAGTTGTAAAATTCATGAAAGTTGGTAATGATGGATTGGTGTTGATTGCTGCATTAATTATAGGTTACTTATGTTTATTAAGACAATCCAACTTGTTCTATTCCGAGGTAACGGGGGATGACGGTCACATGATGCTCGGAGGCGATATCAAGACGCACGACACACACCTTACAATTACGGTCAGGTCTACTAAAACTACCAGTAGACCAAGGGATGCCTACAAAGTTGCCTTGCCACGGGTCCGAGGCTCTGATCTCTGCCCAGTTCAGGCGTGGAAAAGGTACGCCCGACAGTTCCCCGTACACGAGGGCGCCCCAGCATTCGTGATGGCGAACGGGGCCCCTCTGACTGCTCGACTCTTCACAAAGTGCATGCATGTTGCGCTAAAATCAGCTGGACTTCCATGGTGGCCATTGGTCTCTGGACATAGTCTACGTCGAGGAGGTGCACAAGCGTACGCAAAAATAGGGATGTCTCTGGACTGTATAAGAACACTGGGATGCTGGAAATCCGATAGTGTTTTTGACTATGTGAATAAAATGTAGTCAGGAAGGTACCATCAGCTCTCTCGTCCCAACTTGGCTGAGAGCTCATGGTCCCATTAATTACCCTATGGGAAACTGATAATGTGTGTGATGAAAGTCAAATGTGTGTGTGAGCCGGCTGTGAGATGAAAGTGTGACCGTGATCTGCCCGGAGCTGCTGCCTCATGTCTTCAATTTGTCAAGCATCATCAAAGAATCCTGCATTCTAGTTGAATTACCTTAAATAATGCAACAAATATCCATCAGAATTAATACCTGCACATAAGTAACAACTTATAAAAACTACACATCAATTGACTCTATGTCCTGCACATAAGTAATGATATTAAATAAATCGAGAGTCAGATCTGACCTGCACATAAGTAATGATAATAAATAAATCTAGAGTCAGACTGTACTGTCTGAGAAACGTTAGAGTAGTTAAAAGCTAATAGTCTCAATTGTACTATTGAGAGAAGCTTATGGAGTCATGTCTTGAGCAGTATCAGGTTATAAGGCTGTGTGCAGATTTATTAAGCCTGATTAATAAATTTATTAGCCCGATTTCCGTGTCTGGTTTTGAATTAATCATGTTGCCGGTAACATGCGTAATTCAAAAGCTTGACTACAGGCCTGATATGCTGAATAACTATAGAGACAGTTCCTAGTGCGCGTCGCTAGGGGCGAAAGGTGACTTCCTGTAGAAGATTCAAAGCATAATTTCATTCACTACCTGTACTTCAACGACGACGGATCGCTGACCATAAATACTGGAATTTCTTACCATCCCACCCTCCCCAGCTTCCTCTTACACCTGCTGTGAACCTTGGCTGAGAGCTCATGGTCCCATTAATTACCCTATGGGAAACTGATAATGTGTGTGATGAAAGTCAAATGTGTGTGTGAGCCGGCTGTGAGATGAAAGTGTGACCGTGATCTGCCCGGAGCTGCTGCCTCATGTCTTCAATTTGTCAAGCATCATCAAAGAATCCTGCATTCTAGTTGAATTACCTTAAATAATGCAACAAATATCCATCAGAATTAATACCTGCACATAAGTAACAACTTATAAAAACTACACATCAATTGACTCTATGTCCTGCACATAAGTAATGATATTAAATAAATCGAGAGTCAGATCTGACCTGCACATAAGTAATGATAATAAATAAATCTAGAGTCAGACTGTACTGTCTGAGAAACGTTAGAGTAGTTAAAAGCTAATAGTCTCAATTGTACTATTGAGAGAAGCTTATGGAGTCATGTCTTGAGCAGTATCAGGTTATAAGGCTGTGTGCAGATTTATTAAGCCTGATTAATAAATTTATTAGCCCGATTTCCGTGTCTGGTTTTGAATTATGTGT
>CM059202.1:44992440-45008716 GCA_030323885.1 Branchipolynoe longqiensis
ATATAATTGATAACGCACACCTCGCCGCATTAATCGATCCAAAGGAAAGTCCTTCATCCTCTAGAGAACGAAGAAACCGAGCTACTTGTGAAATCTTTGGATTTGTTGGCTTAACTTTCATTAACAAACAATGTACACCCCATTTCTTTAAATAGGTTGTATACATTTTGACAGTTCCTGGCCTCCAGGCATCCGATACTATCCTATCCTCAGTAATTCTGTCCAATCCAAATTGCTGTAGCTGCTTCCTTAGAAAAGGAATGCCAATAGGGGCGTCGTTGACACGTCGCCGTGAACCACTAGCGGTCCGTGGTGCGTCAGATTCCCGAGTTTTCTTGGGAATCGTATACGATCTTTTGCCAGTTGTGAAACTGCTGGCAGCCAAGGTTGCGTGTCCCAATCGGGCACCACCAGTATCGCATGTGTCCCTTCCAAGCCGATTTTTCTCACTACTCGGCTGATAATGCTAAATGGTGGGAAAATATAAAAATAATTATTTTCCCAAGTAATAGCAAACGCATCTACTTTCCAAGCATCCGGTTCAGGATGCCAAGAAACATAACAGGGTAACTTGTTATTATTTCGTGATGCAAATAAGTCAACTTCAGGTGTACCCCATTTTTCACAAACGAAGTTAAACAAATGTGTAGAGAGAGACCACTCTAAATGGTCATGGAAATTTCTACTTTTATAATCTGCAAGTGTATTTTGTGACCCTGGAATATGCGCTACAGTCAGCCAGACTTGTTGAGCCTGTGCCCAGTTCCAAATCAGTTTAGATAACTGATTGCAAGACTTTGATTTGGTTCCACCCATGTTACGAATATATGCCATGGCAGTAGTATTATCAGTTAGTATTCTAACCTGTGATTTATTTATCTTTACTAAACTACGTAAGCCCAGATAAATAGCACGCAATTCTAGTGCATTAATATAGTCTGATTTTTCATCATCAAGCCATCTACCTCCTGTTGTGACCCCATCTCGATGAGCTCCCCAACCTTCTAACGAAGCATCAGTAGTAATTACTGTATTAGGTTCCGCCATGCGGATTGGATTTGGTGAACTTGCTATATGTTGCATCCACCATCCAATATCCTGTAACCCTTCTTGCGAAATAAACATCTTTCGCTCAAAATTGCCTTTAGTTCGTGTTAACGCTAAATTTTTATCTATTTCTAGCGACTTAATATGGGCCTTCCCATATAACACAGCAGGTGCATATGAGGTCATTATGCCAATAAGAACAGCAACCTGTCTAATTTTTGGCTTTGATAACTTAATAAGCTGAGTCGCTGTAGTCATAAACTTAATTAGTTTTTGTTCTGTTATCGACACTGTAAGGGACTGTGTATCCAGAATAAACCCTAAACATTTGAGTTGTTTTGTTGGTTTAAACACTGACTTTTGTTGATGTACATAAAACCCCAATTTAGTGAGTAATGCACATAAATCCAAAACTGCATTCACACAACCAATTTGTGTTGATGCTATAATAAAAGAATCATCTATGTATGGAAACATTATATGACCCTTCCTCGCCATTACCGAGAAAACAGGTTTAAGCAATTTAGTAAATAAACGTGGCGCACAAGCTAAGCCATTCGGCATGCAGGTAAACTCATAGAGTTGGTTATCCCAAATAAATCGAAGAAATTTTCGGTATTGTTCCATTATGGGAAGCGTATAATATGCATCCTGTAAATCAACACTAGCCATCCACGCATCTGGTGTAATCAGATCTCGTGCCGTATCTAGAGAGAACATTTTAAAATGTCGATATTCCACCCTTTTATTAAGGATTGTTAAATCCAGGATCATTCGAACATCACCATTAGGCTTCGGTCTCGAGAAAATGTTTGAAATAAACTGTCCTGAACAGTGTGTCACTTTTTGTATAATTCCTTTCTCAAAGAATTTATGTACCTGTTTAGTTAGTGCGTCTCGTTCAACTGGTTGAATGTTATATGGAAAAGGTATTATACTTTGTACAGGAATTTGTGTAAAAGGAATTTGAACACCCCTAACTATTTCTATAATTTCTTGGTCACTAGTAATTTTGTGCCACTCAGAAATATGATTACTAATATTACCAGCCACAAAGTTGCTTACAGTTTGTGTGTTTTTAGAGGCTGCAGGGACTTGTAAAGTTTGTGTTTGGACCTCTACTTGGACCCGCCCCTGGGGAAAGGTCTCGACGAGTTGAACCCTCGGCCTATTGGCCGTGCGGTGTTGTCGGTCCAGCCTGGGCGAGCGCCCCGGCCCCGAAACCCTTGACCGAAGTTTGAACTCGGTCTGGTTCCTCTGGTGAACCGTCGTGGACGAAAATCCCCTCGTGACTTTTTGAAACGAGGAGCTTCCTGTTTCTTCTTGCCATCCATGTTTTTGCCACTCTTGGCTGCAGTCTCTACCTCTTTATAGAGGTATTGTAGTTGACCGCCAAACATCTTGGTGTTATCTAAAGGTTTCCCTTTAATCGGCTCTGGAGCAAGATAGAGCGTAAACTCCTTCCCCTCATTATCGGTAACCTTCTTAGAGCGAGCCACTTCTTTGCCAGCATCTGTGCAAACTGACTTGAAGACATTTTCATATCTTCGAAACGACAGGTAATTACCTGCCGCCGCTAGTACTGCAATGCCTTTGTCCATTGTCTTAGCCAAAGACGAGAACTTATTTTCACTCTGCATCCTATTAGCCACAGGAACAATAGCTGTTAGGGTAGCCAACACTGCCTTATGCACTGTGTGCAACACATCCTCAAACTTCTTACGGTCATCCGTCATATTGACATCCCGATCCATTTCTTTAATGATGGAGTTGGGAACACCCTTTATGCCTGTTAACTCATCTCCTAACTTGGAGATAACCTCCGCCGGTTTGAACGTGCGAAAATGACCATTCACGGTCTCGCGCATAAGCGTAGTGGTTTTAACCCGCTTAGCCTTTGGCTTCTCCACCTTCTTAGCCACTTTAGTGCCAATGTCCGCATAGACCCCTTCATATACGGTGTCTGAGTCTGATTCCGTAGAAGTAGACTCAGTGGACGACTCAGAAGAAGAATATTTCCTCTTCCTCTTCTTCTTTTTGGACTTAGTCTTCCGCTTTTTGCGCAAACCAGACTCTGCCCGCTCCTTGGTGAATTCATCACCCGAAGAAATCACCTGTTTCTTCTTCTTCCTCCGTTTAGGAGAAGGAGGAGGAGGAGCCTTAAGCTCCACCGCCGAGTCTGTGTCCAAGAAATCCTCAAATGAATCCTCTTGGACACTCGGCCTACGCCGCTTCCGAGACACAGGCGATTTGGCAGTCAAGATGTGGCTTTCCAATCTTGCAAAGCGAGCCTCCCAATCTGGAGGCGCAGGCACATCAGGCACTGCGTCCTCGTCCGGGTCGGAGAGGATATGCGCCCGGGGCTGTGTCGACGGCCCTGCCGACAACACGGGTGAGGAGTCGTACTCCTCGTCCACTCCACTCGGAACACGCCCCTCGGCTGCTGCTGCACCGCGCTTACTCCGCTTCGTGGCCATCGGGACCTGAAACAAACATTTTTGGTCAGTCCCGGTATATATATATGTCACAATATGGTTGTTTCAAACTCATTTGGACATCTATTGGTGTTAGAGAACGTGTTTATACCGTTATAACACAGGCGTAATAAGCTAAATTTGTGCGTGGGTTGTGGGTCAAGCCCAAACCTTACGCGGGGGTCGGGACCAGTGTATCGGCCCGCCCATCCCTCTGTTCCGCACACTTCTCCCACCTGTGACTACTACGTCAACAAGTTGGAGAAAATGCTACGAAACTCGGAGAAACGCCTGAAAAAGTTTTGTCTAGGGGAGTCTATAAAAGAAACCCAGGAGCATCTCCAACATTACTCTCTATTAGAGTACGAGAGAATTTCCACATGAGATAGGGCGAAACCCACATCTCTACCCATAGTCACACGGTGACCCGGGTGTTGACATAACCGCTAATGACCGGTTTGGTTCCTTCGAGAAACCCACTCGAGTGTTCTATCCTTGGTTGTTTATAACCAAATAACTCGTCCAAATTGGACCAACGAAAGTCTAAACTTTCCATATTGATGCTCTAATGCATCATAATTAAGCTAACCACAGTTTTTATTATACTTACTGCGTATTTGCTTGTATGTAGACTAATTTTGCCGGAGCAACCCAACGACACGTTATCCAGTCGTGAGTTGTATATGCTAATTGCTGGTACCGGACGTGCTTACCTCTCCCTAGCCTGAGGCTAGCCTGAGGCTGTTTACCGAGGTAAAATATATATATAATTCTTATATTCGACATAAATTCGTCTAGCTGTAAAGCCCTATGAATAAAGATATAAGCAGAGGACTAGTGTGGTGGTAACCCCTCATTTATTTTCTCGGGCCATGGCCGAGCCAAAAAGCCAACAGGGCCTGCCCGCAGGCCCTGTTGGCTTTATATTTTTAGTTAGTCTAGCAGTGCATTGAGCTCCCTTTTGATAATTTAAACAAAAATGTTTATATTGTCCCTGTTCTTCTTTCTTCTATGCCCAGTGTATTCCATTCCCTTGCCTTCATGTACTCGGTACTCCTCTCATATTGTAATATAACTGGAATGCCCGGCCGTCTGAGCCCCAGATATACCACTTACTCTTCCCAGGTGCGTTCTGACAACTGTCTGTCAGTTCACATCTGATGCCCCTCTGCAACAAACTCATAAGCAAGAAAGGGAAGACAAGTCGCGCAAGATTGACAGTGAAGATGTTGTGCTTTATTGGCATCAACTCCTGTTCACCTACTAGTGACCTATCACCCTGACTCCTTACCTTCTGTCCACACAGAGCCTCATTACTCTCTTTAGTATCTATAGGAATCAGTGCCTACAGCCCATTGAACCGGAGTCCCATGGTTGTTGCACACAGCTCAGTTTGTATATGAAAGGTGGAGCATCAGACAGAGTGGCTGGGTTCCTGCCCAAGAGAAGAGTGTGTCTCATTCAAGAGTCAAGAGTAGAGTGTTCACTTCAAGAGTCCATTCAGAAGTCCCCTGCCCAGAGTGTCTGGAGCAGTGTGTATAGGATAACCAATATCAGAATGAGGCTTGTGTGGTCAGGTGGGGCAAAGGGGTGCAGGTGACTGGGCCTCCCACAGCCAGCCAATCAGGCACCCTCTACATCCTGGGGGGGGTGGGGGGGGGGACGCCCTAATAGGGGCTGCTGTCACTCAACCCCAGCTGCAGGTGGTGTCCATAACTTATGCAGAGTGGCTGGGTGTGCTTGCCCATCGGTCCTGTGGTAACAGGTAGTTGCGGAGAGTTACAATAAATATATATATTAAAAATGTCCTTCTCCTCCACTTGCACCCTGACTGGTGCATAGAGGGAACATTTCACCAAACATTAACTGTCTTATATAGGAACATCTCGTCATAATCTCGGGCACTATGTATTAACATATATTTCCATAGCCTAATATGTCACACAGCGAGTGGGGCACCCATTGCTTTTCTATTACATAACCTTGGTCCCCACTCCGTCGCCCGAGGATAATAATGATCTCTGCCAATATATAATTCCGAACCGAAAATCCGTATATTTTTACAATATGATCTGTTATTGACTCTGTTTATTATCAGTCAGGGGGTAGGGGGGATCACTCCCTCTTGATGCCTTTTTTGTTACCTGCACCGTCCCAGGCTTCAGTGTCTCCCTGTTTGCCGCTATTTTGAGATGTGCTTCTCTTCTGTCATTTAGTGTGTTGACTCTTGCTTGCCTATGTAGCTCATCAGTTGGGTGTCTGTGTTCCACCTTCAGGCATATCTTAAGTGTTCTATTTTGTAGCCTTTGTAGTTTATCCAGTTAATTGCTGGACCCGTGCTTCCTTCTCCCTGGACTACGAGTAGCCAGAGGCGTAGTATCGAGGTAAAAATATATATAAAAATATTAATGAGACCAGGCTGCCAGCACCATGACCCGATATCCCCCACAGTCACATTATCCTGACACTGAGCCCACCGGTACTTCTCCTATCCTATTTATACCCCCATCACACCAAAGTAGTTCTCACTACGTTCTTGAAAATGTTGCTGAACAGACTCAAGCTGTGTGCAAACGGAATGGACATAGTAGCAACTTTTTAGTCTTTTTACGAACGGAATGGATGGGCTAGAATGGAATGGTGCTCCAGAACTTTGAGCATGCCCAAAATTGTCTTGCAGCCACGCTCTACCCCGACCACAGCCTGTTTTAGAACGTGGTCGGATATTTTGAGAACTAGTTTGGTGTGATGGGGTGTAATGTTGAGCGGCAGGCTAGATAACGGCAAATATCAAATTTATAGGTCATTGGTTTAACTTGGTTGGAATTCAAACCCCTGACCTTCCATACCAAACATTGGGAGATGGGGAGTTCGATTACCGATCGAGTCAAACCAATGACATATGAAGTGGGCGAGACTATTCGCCTTGTGACATTTGCGAGCTTGGGCCGATTAACCCACATTTGGAAATGCGGGCTACTCGCCATGGCAGACTCGCAATTGCCAAATATTTGCGAGGCCCCGGGTTTCCGGCCGTAAAGCGTTGCTTGGAGACGTCAATGGCGACTCTTCTGGCAGCGAGAGGAGGTCGGGCGTTTGGACCCAGACCCATCGGACGTGTTTATGCGCGCTCTGATGTTTTAGCCGAGATTTAGGCTCTTATTGTCGAAATTCTAAACTTGGTTAAACTTAATCTCATGGGAGGGGAAGTAATAGTTCATATACTACATGTTGCTATGATATTCTGTTAGTTTTGGTTAAGAATAAAGCCGTGAGCTCTTGGAAAGGTGAATTGGAACGTTCCTTGCATTCTTTACTATTCTCCAGACGTCTTATTGTAGATTAACCGCTATGGTCAAACTTGATATTTGATTGCTTTATATATAATTAAGGGCCTTATGCCTAATAGGCCTTATGCAGCCACTTAACCCATCTGCGGGAAGATTATAACAGACATATTAACGGAATTAATGTAGAGTTCTTTTGGCTAAAATATGACAGTAACTTAGGCTGATTCACAGCGACAGTGGCAGCAACAGTAGCGTGTCTGCTTAGTTCTGGATTAATATAAACATATTAAAATACACCGAAAGGCGGGGAGGACAGCCAGCTAGTTGAAATAACTAGGTAATTGCTTTAGGCCGATAAATGCGAGAAGGGCAAAAACCTGTATTTAGATGATACTCTGGCTGGTCGACCTTAGCCCGGGAATGACAACGACGGCGACGGACTACCTGCAGACGGGACAAGAGGCAGCGGCGGCCCGCGGCAGGCCCAGGAAATTCACATGGAAATAATTATATAAATTAACACGAAGGCTCGCCTTAAGCGGGGGTGGATTAGCCCGACGGTTAAACATACAAAATTTACACTTGTCACTTCCTAGCCTGGCGCTCAGCATTAATAGGATAGGGTAAGGACTGGTTTGCTCAGTATCAGGATAACTGTGGGATATCGGGTCATGGTACTGGCAGCCTGGTTTCCCAGTGGGGCAGCACTATAAAGTCGCCATGAGTGCACACTGTCACAATTCAGTACCCGTCCCAATATAACCGTTAGATCTTGCCAGGACGTTAAATTCCAACAAACAACCAACCACCCTTCCATACGGGAAGCCTGCGCTCTACTGACTGGACCACCACTTCCGGTGCTTTGAGGTTCTAACTTCCGTTCCTTTGCCGGTACTCACTTGGGAATGTACTTGGTGAGGATGGCATAGAAGCTGTTGTACAGGTCAGTAAGCGACATCTTGAGTGCCTGCATCGGCTGCAGGATCTCCAGCCACCCATTGTCGCGCCGGTACGTCTGGTCACGTGACTTGCAGAAGAAGGTCACGATCGACTCAAGGTCACTCACAATGGAGATTTGGTCCTCCACATCGTTCCCCAGTTTCTCTGGTAACAGAAGGAAGCGAAGGTATGTGCATCATAAAGGAACGGCATAATTGTTGACCGATAGAAAGCTGGTAATGCATATATATTGAAAGGCATCTTTCCACAATTAGGGATACAATACGCCACTATCGTGGATTGATATCAAACTAGACTCAGCCGCAAACTTACATGTCACGGATTGATATCAAACTAAACTCAGCTGCAAACTTACATATCCCGGATTGATATCAAACTAGACTCAGCTGCAAACTTATATGTCACGGATTGATATCAAACTAGACTCAGCTGCAAACTTACATATCGCGGATTGATATCAAACTAGACTCGACCGCAAACTTACATGTCACGGATTGATATCAAACTAGACTCGGCCGCAAACTTACATGTCACGGATTGATATCAAACTAGACTCGGCTGCAAACTTACATATCGCGGATTGATATAAAACTAGACTAGGCCACAAACTTATATGTTACAGATTGATATCAAACTAGACTCGGCCGCAAACTTACATATCTCGTATTGATATCAAACTAGACTCAGCTGCAAACTTACATGTCACGGATTGATATCAAACTAGACATGGCCGCAAACTTACATGTCATGGATTGATATCAAACTAGACTCAGCTGCAAACTTACATGTCACGGATTGATATCAAACTAGACTCGACCACAAACTTACATGTCACGGATTGATATCAAACTAGACATGGCCGCAAACTTACATGTCACGGATTGATATCAAACTAGACTCGGCTGCAAACTTACATATCGCGGATTGATATAAAACTAGACTAGGCCACAAACTTATATGTTACAGATTGATATCAAACTAGACTCGGCGTGCTTACATATCTCGGATTGATATCAAACTAGACTCGGCCGCAAACTTACATGTCACGGATTGATATCAAACTAGACTCAGCTGCAAACTTACATGTCATGGATTGTATAAAACTAGATCAACCACAAACTTACATGTCAGGATTGATATCAAACTAGACTCGGCGCAACTTACATGTCCGGATTGATATCAAACTAGACTCGCTGCAAACTTACATGTCAGGATTGATATCAAACTAGACTCGGCCGAAACTTACATGACGGATTGATATCAAACTAGACTCAGCTGCAAACTTACATGTCACGGATTGATATCAAACTAGACTTGGCCGCAAACTTACATGTCACGGATTGATATCAAACTAGACTCGGCTGCAAACTTACATATCGCGGATTGATATAAAACTAGACTAGGCACAATTATCTGTTACAGCTCGGCACAAATACATATCTCGTATTGATATCAAACTAGACTCAGCTGCAAACTTACATGTCACGGATTGATATCAAACTAGACATGGCCGCAAACTTACATGTCACGGATTGATATCAAACTAGACTCGGCCGCAAACTTACATGTCACGGATTGATATCAAACTAGACTCAGCTGCAAACTTACATGTCACGGATTGATATCAGACTAGACTCGGCCGCAAACTTACATGTCACGGATTGATATCAAACTAGACTCGGCTGCAAACTTACATATCGCGGATTGATATAAAACTAGACTCGGCCACAAACTTACATGTTACAGATTGATATCAAACTAGACTCGGCCGCAAACTTACATATCTCGTATTGATATCAAACTAGACTCGGCTGCAAACTTACATGTCACGGATTGATATCAAACTAGACTCGGCTGCAAACTTACATATCGCGGATTGATATAAAACTAGACTAGGCCACAAACTTATATGTTACAGATTGATATCAAACTAGACTCAGCCGCAAACTTACATATCATGGATTGATATCAAACTAGACTCAGCCACAAACTGGCATGTCACGGATTGATATCAAACTAGACTCAGCTGAAAACTTACATGTCACGGATTGATATCAAACTAGACTCAGCCACAAACTTACATGTCACGGATTGATATCAAACTAGACTCAGCTGAAAACTTACATTTCACGGATTGATATCAAACTAGACTCGACCGCAAACTTACATGTCATGGATTGATATCAAACTAGACTCGACCACAAACTTACATGTCACGGATTGATATCAAACTAGACATGGCCGCAAACTTACATATCATGGATTGATATCAAACTAGACTCAGCCACAAACTGACATGTCACGGATTGATATCAAACTAGACTCAGCTGAAAACTTACATTTCACGGATTGATATCAAACTAGACTCAGCCACAAACTTACATGTCACGGATTGATATCAAACTAGACTCAGCTGAAAACTTACATTTCACGGATTGATATCAAACTAGACTCGACCGCAAACTTACATGTCATGGATTGATATCAAACTAGACTCGACCACAAACTTACATGTCACGGATTGATATCAAACTAGACATGGCCGCAAACTTACATATCATGGATGATATCAAACTGATCAGCCACAAACGACATGTCACGGATTGTATCAAACTGACTCAGCGAAATTCATTTCGGTTGACAAACTGACTGCCCAAACTTACATGTCAGGATTGATACAAACTAGACTCGCGAAACTTACATTTCACGGATTGATATCAAACTAGACTCGACCGCAAACTTACATGTCATGGATTGATATCAAACTAGACTCGACCACAAACTTACATGTCATGGATTGATATCAAACTAGACTCAGCCATAAACAAAAGGGCGGGAAAACATGCACTCACCAACTAGATTCTGACAGTCCTCCCTGAGTATTGGCGTCTCTGGGAGGTCGAACAGTTCATCAAACGCGGCCAGTGCGTCGCCCTTCCCAGCCACGTTCAGACAGATCTGCGGAACGCGGGGCACAGCGTATGTATTATTCATATAAATTCACATTATATAAATACAGGGTTCCCACTCTTTTTCAGGCTTATTTTTTAATGGCTTTTTAGGACCACTAAACTAAACCTGCTTTTTTAGGACCAAAATGAAAAATTTGACAGCAGCTTCGGTTCATACTCAGATCGCCGAACCAACTTCGGTCATGCTCGGAGAAATGATCGGAATATGTGCAGAATGAGATTGTGAAATATTTTAAGTGCAACCATGCAAAATTAATTTTGGCATGCATGCCAAAACTCTTGACACCATAGGCTGCTGCAGTAACAGGTTCTATTAAAATGCCTTAGACACTGCTGCACAGAGGGGAATACTAAGTTAGATATATATTTTGTTTGTTGTTTTACATCCTAGCAACATCTACGGTCATATCAGGACAGGTACCAACTTGTGACAGTGCGCACTCATGGCAACTTTATAGTGCTGCCCCCCTGGGAAACCAGGCCACCAGCACCATGATCTAATATCCCACTCAGTCACATTATCCTGACACTGAGCCAACCAGTCCTTGCCATATCCTAATAATCTCGAGCGCCAGGCTAGGAAGCGACAAGAATAAATTGTCAAGTCATTGGTTTGACTCGAAAAGGATTCGAACTGTTAGATATGTCAAATAAAATCTAGATAAGTGGTTTGGTTTTGAAACTTTGAGATTTTCATCGGACTAGGCAGCTTTAATTAAAGGGCTTCGGCATGTCATTCATTTTGGAAAGTGTTACACTTACAGAGAATTTCGAGTATGGTATTGAGTTAGTAGCCAATGCAACGGATCAGTGTATTTAGGGAAGGCTTTCTATTCGATCACTTAAAACCTCTTGTGAATAGCCACTGGTAAAATTGTTTGTTTGTTGTTTTATGTCCTAGCAACATCTAAGGTCATATCAGGATGGGTACCGACTTGTGACAGTGCGCACTCATGGTGACTTCATAGTGTTGTCCCACTGGGAAACCATGACCCATTATCCCACTCAGTCACATTATCCTGACACTGAGCACACCAGTCCTTGCCCTATCCTAATAATGCCGAGCGCCTGGCTAGGAAGCAACAAGTATCAATTTTTACGTCATTGGTTTGACTCGACCGGGGTTCGAACCCATGACCCCACGATCTACCAGCACGGGAGAGGGACGCTCTAACTCATTCGGCCATCCCGTCTGGTCTCCGTCAAAAGTGTGGCTGCGGGTTAATTATTGAAAATGTAATAATGAAACGTTCAAAATTAAAAGCCGCACCTGCCACACATCTGTTCTGAGATGGTCCGGGATGGCGCGTCCCTTACATATGTTCCGCAGAGTGCCAAAGTCGCACCCCTCAATGAGCACGGTCTCCAGCTCGACATGCCTGCAACAGGGGAAGAAGGTAACACCGTTAACACAGACAGGTGAGCAGGGCCTTTACACAATGTTTCAAAGAGATTCGGGGCCGCCTCAACGCTTCGCCATTACAACATTGTAAAGATGTCCCCAGCTTCTACAACCGTCCCCACTGAAGATTAATCTTCAACCAAAGATTGGGCCGATTTATCGGAGCCTCTCTATAAATGTTGCAGTTCTGCAACCAGTAACCGTCGTAAGGTTACAAACCACCCCCCAAGCAAGCAAGCTGTCCACTCCAGATCCACATGTCTGAAGCACCAAGAACACACCAGTTAACACGAAAAGGTTACTTCTTGTCTGTCCTAGCGGTGTTAGAAGGTGGCTGCCACACTAGTAATTTTACGAACTGAAATATTCAGATTCCGAATGGTTACATCTGTGTGTATGCTTCCATTGTTTATTGGGATTATATTTCCCAGAAGCATATTGGTCATAACAGCATGGGAACATTAATCATTTAAATGAGCAATAAAAGCTTTCAGTACAAATTCCCCATTAAACTGGAAGTAATTCAAAGTCATACTCTTAATTTTATTTGAAAGTCTTCAATTTAAGGGCTAAATTGGGAAGACCATAAATGTGTTAGTCTTTACTGACTGTTCCATTGTGGACAAGTCTTAACCATGGTTGACTTTTTCAGTGTTCATGAAATGGTAGTTCTGCAATGCTGGCTCGCTTCTAAGTTCTAGTAGTTCTACCCTATTTATACAACGTTATTTTTTAGTCAAAATAAAAGAGTTTACGTGAGATGTTCCAAAAGACCCGTCCTGATATGACCTTAGATGTTGCTAGGACGTAAAACAATAACAAACAAACAAACTGTTCCAAAATTTAACCATATTTGAAAGATCTTGTCATTTAGAGACTTTTGTCTCAAGTTCTGGAATGTGATCTAAAAGATGACCATGGTCTCAAATTGAAATTCTGATGTTTACAGTTATGAATTTAACCATCTAAACCAGGATCAAATTGATGCATGAAACACTAGCTTGGTGGGTGATCTTACTTCCGACTATAATGTAGCAATGTGTATTTCAACCGTACTGTCATGGGGGTGATGAAAATGGGAAA
Source organism: Branchipolynoe longqiensis (assembly GCA_030323885.1). Taxonomy (NCBI): domain Eukaryota; kingdom Metazoa; phylum Annelida; class Polychaeta; order Phyllodocida; family Polynoidae; genus Branchipolynoe; species Branchipolynoe longqiensis. The sequence goes on from CM059202.1 coordinate 45,005,669, forward strand.
TATTGCGCGTAGAGAAGGACCCGAACCCACATCTCTTTGCATTCCAGGCCAGTGTGCTAACCATTACACCACCTAGGCTCCCTGATATCAACACACTACCCACGCCTACCTGTCTATGCGGCTCCTTGCCTGAGAGGTCAGTGCAGACCACTACACTACTATGAGAGTATATAGGTTCATGATGCAATGATGACTAAAAGGCTTGCATTCCATAGGGGCATTCCAACCATACTGTAGGAAACGAAAGAGCCTAAATTAATGACACTACACACATTCAGAAAACTGGCATCACATGTAGGTACTTCAGCCACACTTTGACCACACCAAAATCAGTGACATGTTACACGGGCTAGGTTCATTACACAGTTCACAAGCAGAAAGCTTGCATTTCAACCATGCCATGGGATTGTACAGGGCCATTGCTCATGACACCTATTGTGACGGCACAGTGTTTATATAGTCCTTCAGTAACCTCATTCCAATGATGGTTCAAACAAAAGATGTTTATGAGACATAATATAACTATATATAAATTCTTTATATATAATACCATACTGGTTAGATAAGCAGTATATTATTATTAATTATATTCTTCCTATGTCAAGATGAAGGTGATATCAGTTTTACTAGAAACACTCAATTATAACAAGTGAGTCTGTGGGGCTTACCAGTAGAATAGCAAAACAATCCAGGTATATCACTGTATTGCCATTAGGATATGGCACAGCAGCTGAATGTTATAATATACATTAACATAAAACTATCATAAAACATGTAGTTTAAGGAACTTTAAAAGTGAAATCCACGGCCTTCTCTCGCCACCATTCTTTCTTTGTGCATTCTCTCTCAGTTCACCGACTCTGTGTCGATATATGTAGCCATTTGATACTGGAGCCAGGGATTCCACTTTATGTTCCATACAAAAAGCCATTTTCGCCCGTATTTACTAATTTAGACATCGATTTTAGAGTTTATGTTGTCGTTCACCCCTACTACAAGTACGGGGTGAATCTTTTATCTATGGCATGTCATGATATAGATAAAAGATTCACCCGGTACTGCGAGTACCCGGTGAATCCTTTATGGTGTTATAAACTTATATCATGACTAGATAAAGTTTATCTAGTCATGATATAACACCAGAAATTGAAGAAATGCCATTTCGTTTTCGGACTAGTCTAAAGCCCCGTTCACACACGGGCCTTAAGTCGCCTCAAGTAGTTCGCCTCATCTAAGTCGACTCACATTGCCGGTGTGGACACTACGCTGAGGCGATTTAGGGCTGAATCGATTCATCTAGTTCGCTTCAAGTAAACCACCTCTGGAGGTAGTATAGATGAAGCGATTTAACTGGTTCCTGGGCAGTGATAGTGTAAAAGAGCAGTGCTTGCCAGATACAGGCTCAGGTGTAACTATTGCTGGTGCCCGGCAGTGTTAGGGCCTGATTAGGCCGAAATCTATTGAATGCAATCATATTTAACAGAATTACATCCTCAAATAATGAAATTTAATTAAATTAACCCAAAATTCCAAGCGATATTAACGTAGCAACCACATCGGCGTCGTTATTCATATTGTCGAATCAACAGTGAAAACTAAACAAATAGCAGTGCTTGCCAGATACAGATGGGGGTACTTGCCCATGCGCAGATATCGATTTCCGCCTTAAACCGCTCTGTGTGTGGACATGACACTAGCTCGCCTCATCTAGTTCGCCTCATCTAGTTATGCCTAAAGTTGTGATGTGTGAACGGGGCTATATACTAGATACAAGATTCACCCCGTACTTCCTGTACTGGATGAATCCTTTATCATAAAGTGTATCTAGTCTAATACTAGTGACTAGTCTAATGACAAATAACAAATGTGAAATGATTTTAAGACTAAGACTAAGTAAGACTAAGTCTATTAGATGGTTTGGATCAACAACACTTAAAATGTGACTCAATTTAACAAGGGGATGGAGTGGAGTACGTTATGTCCATAGAGTATGAGATAGAGAGTAACTGATGGCAATGGTCAATGCCAAACAAAACCAGAGAACTCTGAGAAGAGGCACATTTGGAGCTTTGGCTGTTCTATTAGCACACTGCAGTAAACAATTTTGAACGAACAATAAACACTAATTAAAATCGAGGTAGAAAAAGAGCGTTGCAGTGTGAGGTATCACTGGAAGTTGAACTAGGGCCCATCCCACCTTCCCTAAACCACCTCTTTGACTCCTGTTTTACAAGCTTAGGAACGGAGCGTCTTTTCTAAAGTGCAATTGTACTGACCACAAATTCAAAGCAGTCCCTATAAATTAGAATTTCTCTGTAAATAAGAAATGTTTTACGGTGGCCGAACGAGATTTCTACCACTCACCAGCTGGTATCTTGTTCATCGGGGTCCGCCATATCTCCGCAACTCTAGTTTGACGTGTATGCCACAAAACGTATCGTATGTGACCATGTCGCAAATTGGAGGAGGGACTGGCTATTCGCACAGCGCGAGATTGATTGAATGGGAGGTTTACAGGCATATATGATGACTGAAGGTTGGGAAAAGGCTGCCACACTAAATGGGTGCCACGAAAGGTGGGAGAAGAAAATTTCTCATGGGTGAAGAGTTAATTGTTATATAAAAGGGGTAGGGAATGATAAGACTGGAAAGATGGCTGCACCAAGGAAGACAAACAAAGGGCCAAGTGAGTGAAGAGATGCATCAGTATCTCATCATAATCATTAGTTAAAAATGTAGCTTAAAGCTGCATAGTCCGATGAAAACATCAAATTTTCAAAACCAAAACAATTATCTAGATTTGATTCTATATATCTAACTTAGATACTGCTGCACTTATTAAACATTTGTTGCCACATAGAAGGGAATACTGAGGCAATTTAATAGAACCTGTTACTGCAGAAGCCTATGGTGTTAGAGTTTTGGCAAGCTTGCCAAAATTAGTTTTGCACGTTTGCACTTCAAATATCTCAAAAGTTAACCATTTAAAGTAAAAGTTACTTCAAACTAAAGTAAGGTACATTGTGCATGTTATGTAATAAAATGAGT